>CAUJRU010001534.1:60000-90000 GCA_963277665.1 Viscum album | reverse complement strand
TGCTTGGGGCTTGTCTTGTCCGGGGTATTGCACCATGAAAGCGATGACAATGAGCCGGGGTTCGTCACGTGTCAGGTCCTACGTACTGACAATCGCGTGGAGACAATGCCATCCGGGTGAGGCGATTTGAAGGGGCCTCGGGGCTTGTCTTGGTGGATGCGGTGTGCCTTAAAAGGAAAGACATGGAGGTGGTGGTTGGTGAAATGTTGTTGGGTCCTATATGTAACGACAATCACCACCTGATGAGAATTCATTTCATGCGTGAGGACCCGCTGTGGACATGGGGCATGTCTTCTCGGCGGTGATCGACGATACGCGGGACGGATGCCATGACGTGTCGGCGGCCTTCAAGTGCCTAAGGGGTCACGTCGGTGGTCGTTCCTATGGTTTCATAGCTCTTTTAGGGCAACACGTGTTGTCTTTCATGCGCTGCACTGACCTCTGGGATGTCTAAACCCCTCAGTATGTCTCCTCGTCACTGATGATGTTTCCTGGTGGGATAGCTGGAAATGCATAAATGTCTCTTTAGGGGGGGAGTGGTCGGCGACCCCCCCTGGGCGTGGGTCTTGTCCTGCGTGCCCAGAGCCACCCAATGACATGCCCACGGACATGGAAAAATGGCCTCTAGACAATCCCATGAATGCTTGATGATTCGTCCGGTGCTTGGGGCTTGTCTTGTCCGGGGTAGTGCGCCATCAAAGCTTTGAAAATGAGTCGGGGTTCGTCGCGTGTCAGGTCCTACGTACTGACAATCGCGTGGAGACAATTCCATCCGAGTGAGACGATTTGAAGGGGCATCGGGGCTTGCATTGGTGGATGCGGGGTGCCTTGAAAGGAAGGACGCCGAGCTGGGGTTTGCCATATCTTGTTGGGTCCGGTATGTAACGTCCATGACCACCTAAATAGAATTCGTTTCATGCGTGAGGACCCGCTCTGGACATGGGGTTGTCTTCTCGGCGGTGGTCGACGACACGCGGGACGGATGCCATGACGTGCCGGCGGCCTTCATGTGCCTAAGGGGTCACGTCGGTGGCCGTTCCTATGGTTTCATAGCTCTTTTAGGGCAACTCGCGTTGTCTTTCATGAGCTGGGGTGCCCTCTGGGTGGTCTAAACCACTCAGTATGTCTCCTCGTCAGTGCTGATGTTTCCTGGTGGGATAGCTGTAAATGCATAAATGTCTCTTTAGGGGGGGAGTGGTCGGCGACCCCCCCTGGGCGTGGGTCTTGTCCTGCGTGCCTCGAGCCACCCAGTGACATGCCCACGGACATGGAAAAATGGCCTCTAGACAATGCCATCAATGCGTGATGATTCGTCCGGTGCTTGGGGCTTGTCTTCTCCGGGGTAGTGCGCCTTAAAAGCTTTGACAATGAGCCGGGGTTCGTCGCGTGTGAGGTCCTACGTACCGACAATCGCGTGGAGACAATGCCATCCGAGTGAGACGATTTGAAGGGGCCTCGAGGCTTGTCTTGGTGGATGCGGGGTGCCTTGAAAGGAAGGACGCCGAGCTGGGGTTTGTCATATGTTGTTGGGTTCGGTATGTAACGACACCGACCACCTAAAGAGAATTCATTTCATGCGTGAGGACCCGCTCTGGACATGGGGTCTGTCTTCTCGGCGGTGGTCGACGATACGCGGGAAGGATGCCATGACGTGTCGGCGGCCTTCACGTGCCTAAGGGGTCACGTCGGTTGCCGTTCCTATGGTTTCATAGCTCTTTTAGGGCAACACGTGTTGTCTTTCATGCGCTGCGGTTCCCTCTGGGTGGTCTAAACCACTCAGTATGTCTCCTCGTCAGTGCTGATGTTTCCTGGTGGGAGAGCTGGAAATGCAGAAATGTCTCTTTAGGGGGGGAGTGGTCGGCGACCCCCCCTGGGCGTGGGTCTTGTCCTGCGTGCCCAGAGCCACCCAGTGACATGCCCACAGACATGGAAAAATGGCCTCTAGATGATTCCTCCTGTGCTTGGGGCTTGTCTTGCCCGCGGTAGTGCCCCATAAAAGCGATGACAATGAGACGGGGTTCGTCGCGTGTCAGGTCCGACGAACTGACAATCGCGTGGAGACAAAGCCATCCGAGTGAGACGATTTGAAGTGGCCTCGGGGCATGTCTTGGTGGATGCGACGTGCCTTGAAAGGAAGGACATCGAGGTGGGTTTTTTCATATGTTGTTGGGTCCTGTATGTAATTACAATTACCACCTAAAGAGAATTCTTTTCATGAGTGAGGACCCGCTCTGGACATGGGGCGTGTCTTCTCGGCGGTGATCGACGATACGCGGGATGGATGCCATGACTTGTCGGTGGCCTTCATGTGCATAAGGGGTCACGTCGGTGGCCCTTCCTATGGTTTCATAGCTCTTTTAGGGCAACACGTGTTGTCTTTCATGCGCTGCGGTGCCCTCAGGGTGGTCTAAACCCATCAGTATGTCTCCTCGTCAGTGTTGATGTTTCCTGGTGGGATAGCTGGAAATGCATAAATGTCTCTTTAGGGGGGGAGTGGTCGGCGACCCCCCTGGGCGTGGGTCTTGTCCTGCGTGCCTAGAGCCACCCAATGACATGCCCAGTGACATGGAAAATGGCATCGACGCAATGCCCTGAATTCCTGATGATTCTTCCCGTGCTAGGGTCTTGTCTTGCCCGAGGTGGTGCGCCATAAAACCGATGACAATGAGATGGGTGGGGTTTGTCGCCTGTGAGATCCTACGGACTGACAATCGCGTCCAGACAATGGAATCCTAGTGAGGCGATTTGAAGGGGCCTCGGGGCCCGTCTTGGTGCGTGCGGCGTGCCTTGAAAGGAAGGACGTTGAGGTGGGGTTTGTCATATGTTGTTGTGTCCGGTATGTAAAGACAATGACCACCTAAAGAGAATTCATTTCATGCGTGAGGACCCGCTCTGGACATGGGTCCTGTCTCCTCGGCGGTGTTGGACGATACGCGGGACGGATGCCATGACGTGTCGGCGGCCTTCATGTGCCTAAGGGGCCACGTCGGTGTCCCTTCCTATGGTTTCATAGCCCTTTTAGGGCAACACGTGTTGCCTTTCATGCGCTGCGGTTCCCTCTGGGTGGTCTAAACCACTCAGTATGTCTCCTCGTCAGTGTTGATGTTTCCTGGTGGAATAGCTGGAAATGCATAAATGTCTCTTTAGGGGGGGAGTGGTCGGCGACCCCCCCTGGGCGTGGGTCTTGTCCTGCGTGCCGAGAGCCACCCACAGACATGCCCAGTGACATGGAAAATGGCATCGACGCAATGCCATGAATTCCTGATGATTCGTCCCGTGCTTGGGGCTTGTCTTGCCCGAGGTAGTGCGCCCTAAAAACGATGGCAATGAGACGGGGTTTGTCGCATGTGCGATCCTGCGGACTGACAGTCGCGTCCAGACAATGGCATCCGAGTGAGACGATTTGAAGGGGCCTCAGGGCCCGTCTTGGTGCATGCGGCGTGCCTTGAAAGGAAGGACGTCGAGGTGGGGTTTTTCATATGTTGTCGTGTCCCGTATGTAATGACAATGACCACCTAAAGAGAATTCATTTCATGCGCGAGGACCCGCTCTGGACATGGGGCCTGTCTTCTCGGCGGCGTTGGATGCTACCCGCGACGAATGCTACTACGTGTCGGCGGCCTTGATGTGCCTAAGGGGTCACATCAGTGGCTGTTCCTATGGTTTCATATCTCTTTTAGGGCAACACGTGTTGTCTTTCATGCGCTGTGGTGCCCACAAGGTTGTCTAAACCCATCAGTATGTCTCCTCGTCAGTGCTGATGTTTCCTGGTGGGACAGCTGGAAATGCATAAATGTCTCTTTAGGGGGGGAGTGGTCGGCGACCCCCCCTGGGCGTGGGTCTTGTCCTGCGTGCCCAGAGCCACCCAGTGACATGCCCACGGACATGGAAAAACAGCCTCCGGACAAAGCAAAGACAGCTTGATGATTCGTCCGGTGCTTGGGGCTTGTCTTGTTCGAGGTAGTGCGCCATAAAAGTGATGACAATGAGCCGGGTTTCGTCGCGTGTCAGGTCCTCCGTACTGACAATCAGGTGGAGACAACGCCATCCGGGTGAGAGGATTTGAAGGGGCCTCAGGGCTTGCCTTGGTGGATGCGGTGTGCCTTGAATGGAAGGACAATGAGGTGGGGTTTGTCATATGTTGTTGGGTCCGGTATGTAATGACAATGACCGCCTAAAGAGAATTCCTTTCATGCGTGGGGACCCGCTCTGGACATGGGGCGTGTCTTCGCTGTGGTGATGGACGATACGTGGGACGGATGCCATGACGTGTCGGCGGCCTTCATGTGCCTAAGGGGCCACGTCGGTGGCCCTTCCTATGGTTTCATAGCTCTTTTAGGGCAACACGTGTTGCCTTTCATGCGCTGCCCTGCCCTCAGGGTGGTCTAAACCCATCAGTATGTCTCCTCGTCGGTGTTGATGTTTCCTGGTGGAATAGCTGGAAATGCATAAATGTCTCTTTAGGGGGGGAGTGGTCGGCGACCCCCCCCGGGCGTGGGTCTTGTCCTGCGTGCCTAGAGCCACCCAATGTGATGCCCATTGACATGCAAAATGACATCGACTTAATGCCATGAATGCCTGATGATTCGTCCCGTGCTTGGGGCTTGTCTTGCCCGAGGTAGTGCGCCATAAAAACGATGACAATGGGATGGTGTTTGTGGCCTTCGAGATCCTGCGGACTGACAGTCGCGTTCAGACAATGGCATCCGAGTGAGACGATTTGAAGGGGTCTCGGGGCCCGTCTTGGTGCATGCGGCGTTTCTTGAAAGGAAGGACGTCGAGGTGGGGTTTGTCACATGTTGTTGTGTTCGGAATGTAAAGACAATGACCGCCTAAAGATAATTCATTTCATGCGCGGGGACCCGCTCTGGACATGGGTCCTGTCTTCTCGGCGGTGTTGGATGATACCCGGGACGGATGCCATGACGTGTCGGCGGCCTTCATGTGCCTAAGGGGTCACTTTGGTGGCTGTTCGTATGGATTCGTAGCTCTTTTAGGGCAACACGTGCTGTCTTTCATGCGTTGTGGTGCCCATTGGGTTGTCTGAACCCATCAGTATGTGTCCTCGTCAGTGCTGATGTTTCCTGGTGGGACAGCTGGAAATGCATAAATGTCTCTTTAGGGGGGGAGTGGTCGGCGACCCCCCCTGGGCGTGGGTCTTGTCCTGCGTGCCCAGAGCCACCCAGTGACATGCCCACGAACATGGAAAAACGACCTCCAGACAAATCCATGAAAGCTTGATTATTCGTACGGTGCTTGGGGCTTGTCTTGTCTGAGGTAATGCGTCATAAAAGTGATGACAATGAGCCGGGGTGCGTCGCGTGTCAGGTCCGACGTACTGACAATCACGTGGAGACAACGCCATCCGAGTGGGACGATTTGAAGGGGCCTCGGGGCTTGCCTTGGTGGATGCGGTGTGCCTTGCAAGGAAGGACGACGTGGTGGGGTTTGTCATATGTTGTTGGGTACGGTATGTATTGACAATGACCGCCTAAAGATAATTCCTTTGAGGCGTGAGGACCCGCTCTGGACATGGGTCCTGTCTCCTCGGCGGTGTTGGACGATACGCGGGACGGATGCCATGACGTGTCGGCGGCCTTCATGTGCCTAAGGGGCCACGTCGGTGTCCCTTCCTATGGTTTCATAGCCCTTTTAGGGCAACACGTGTTGCCTTTCATGCGCTGCGGTTCCCTCTGGGTGGTCTAAACCACTCAGTATGTCTCCTCGTCAGTGTTGATGTTTCCTGGTGGAATAGCTGGAAATGCATAAATGTCTCTTTAGGGGGGGAGTGGTCGGCGACCCCCCCTGGGCGTGGGTCTTGTCCTGCGTGCCTAGAGCCACCCAATGACATGCCGAGTGACATGGAAAATGGCATCGACGCAGTGCCATGAATTCCTGATGATTCGTCTCGTGCTTGGGGCTTGTCTTGCCCGAGGTAGTGCGCCCTAAAAACGATGACAATGAGATGGGGTTTGTCGCATGTGTGATCCTGCGGACTGACAGTCTTGTCCAGACAATGGCATCCGAGTGAGACGATTTGAAGGGGCCTCGAGGCCCGTCTTGGTGCGTGTGGCGTGCCTTGAAAGGAAGGACGTTGCGGTGGGGTTTGTCATCTGTTGTCGTGTCCCGTATGTAATGACAATGACCACCTAAAGAGAATTCATTTCATGCGTGAGGACCCTCTCTGGACATGGGGCCTGTCTTCTCGGCGGTGTTGGACGCTACCCGGGATGAATGCTACTACGTGTCGGCGGCCTTCATGTGCCTAAGGGGTCACATCGGTGGCTGTTCCTACGGTTTCATATATCTTTTAGGGCAACACGTGTTGACTTTCATGCGCTGTGGTGCCCACAGGGTTGTCTAAACCCTCCAGTATGTCTCCTCGTCAGTGCTGATGTTTCCTGGTGGGACAGCTGGAAAGGCATAAATGTCTCTTTAGGGGGGGAGTGGTCGGCGACCCCCCCTGGGCGTGGGTCTTGTCCTGCGTGCCCAGAGCCACCTAGTGACATGCCCACGGACATGGAAAAATGGCCTCCAGACAAATCCATGAAAGCTTGAGGATTCATACGGTGCTTGGGGCTTGTCTTGTATGAGGTAATGCGCCATAAAAGTGATGACAATGAGCCGGGGTGCGTCGCGTGTCAGGTCCGACGTACTGACAATCACATGGAGACAACGCCACCCGAGTGGCACGATTTGAAGGGGCATCGGGGCTTGCCTTGGAGGATGCGGTGTGCCTTGCAAGGAAGGACGACGTGGTGGGGTTTGTCATATGTTGTTGGGTACGGTATGTAATGACAATGACCGCCTAAAGATAATTCATTTCATGCGTGAGGACCCGCTCTGGACATGGGGCGTGTCTTCTCTGCGGTGATGGACGAGACGCGGGACGGATGTCATGACGTGTCGGCGGCCTTCATGTGCCTAAGGGGTCACGTCGGTGGCCCTTCCTATGGTTTCATAGCTCTTTTAGGGCAACCCGTGTTGTCTTTCATGCACTGCGGTGCCCTTAGGGTGGTCTAAACCCCTCAGTATGTCTCCTCGTCACTTTTGATGTTTCCTGGTGGAATAGCTGGAAATGCATAAATGTCTCTTTAGGGGGGGAGTGGTCGGCGACCCCCCCTGGGCGTGGGTCTTGTCCTGCGTGCCTAGAGCCACCCAATGACATGCCCAGTGACATGGAAAATGGCATCGACGCAATGCCATGAATTCTTGATGATTCGTCCCGTGCTTGGGGCTTGTCTTTCCCGAGGTAGTGCGCCCTAAAAACGATGACAATGAGATGGGTTTTGTCGCATGTGTGATCTTGCGGGCTGACAGTCGTTTCCAGACAAAGGCATCCGAGTGAGACGATTTGAAGGGGCCTCGAGGCCCGTCTTGGTGCATGCGGTGTGCCTTGAAAGGAAGGACGTTGAGGTGTGGTTATTCATGTGTTTTCGTGTCCCGTATGTAATGATAATGACCACCTAAAGAGAATTCATTTCATGCGTGAGGACCCTCTCTGGACATGGGGCCTGTCTTCTCGGCGGTGTTGGACGCTACCCGGGATGGATGCTAGTACGTGATGGCGGCCTTGATGTGCCTAAGGGGTCACATTGGTGGCTATTCCTATGGTTTCATATCTCTTTTAGGGCAACACGTGTTGTCTTTCATGCGCTGTGGTGCCCACAGGGTTGTCTGAACCCATCAGTATGTCTCCTCGTCAGTGCTGATGTTTCCTGGTGGGACAGCTGGAAATGCATAAATGTCTCTTTAGGGGGGGAGTGGTCGGCGACCCCCCCTGGGCGTGGGTCTTGTCCTGTGTGCCCAGAGCCACCCAGTGACATGCCCACGGACATGGAAAAACGGCCTCCAGACGAATCCATGAAAGCCTGATGATTCGTACGGTGCTTGGGGCTTGTCTTGTCTGAGGTAATGCGCCATAAAAGTGATGACAATGAGCTGGGGTGCGTCGCGTGTCAGACCCACGCCGAGTGACGTGGAAAATGGCATCGACGCAATGCCAAGAATTCCTGATGATTCGTCCCGTGCTTCGGGCTTGTCTTGCCTGAGGTAGTGCGCCATAAAAACGATGACAATGAGATGGGGTTTGTCGCGTGTGTGAGGTCCGACGTACTGACGATCACGTGGAGACAACGGCATCCGAGTGAGACGATTTGAAGGGGCCTCGGGGCTTGCCTTGGTGGATGCGGTGTGCCTTGCAAGGAAGGACGATGTGGTGGGGTTTGTCATATGTTGTTGGGTACGGTATGTATTGACAATGACCACTTAAAGATAATTCCTTTGAGGCGTGAGGACTCGCTCTGGACATGGGGCGCGTCTTCTCTGCGGTGATGGACGAGACGCGGGACGGATGCCATGACGTGTCGGCGGCCTTCATGTGCCTAAGGGGTCACGTCGGTGGCCCTTCCTATGGTTTCATAGCTCTTTTAGGGCAACCCGTGTTGTCTTTCATGCACTGCGGTGCCCTTAGGGTGGTCTAAACCCATCAGTATGTCTCGTCGTCACTGTTGATGTTTCCTGGTGGTATAGCTGGAAATGCATAAATGTCTCTTTAGGGGGGGAGTGGTCGGCGACCCCCCCTGGGCGTGGGTCTTGTCCTGCGTGCCTAGAGCCACCCACTGACATGCCGAGTGACATGGAAAATGGCATCGATGCAGTGCCATGAATTTCTGATGATTCGTCCCGTGCTTGGGGCTTGTCTTGCCCGAGGTAGTGCGCCCTAAAAACGATGACAATGAGATGGGGTTTGTCGCATGTGTGATCCTGCGGACTGACAGTCGTGTCCAGACAATGGCATCCGAGTGAGACGATTTGAAGGGGCCTCGAGGCCCGTCTTGGTGCGTGTGGCGTGCCTTGAAAGGAAGGACGTTGCGGTGGGGTTTGTCATCTGTTGTCGTGTCCCGTATGTAATGACAATGACCACCTAAAGAGAATTCATTTCATGCGTGAGGACCCTCTCTGGACATGGGGCCTGTCTTCTCGGCGGTGTTGGACGCTACCCGGGATGAATGCTACTACGTGTCGGCGGCCTTCATGTGCCTAAGGGGTCACATCGGTGGCTGTTCCTATGGTTTCATATATCTTTTAGGGCAACACGTGTTGTCTTTCATGCGCTGTGGTGCCCACAGGGTTGTCTAAACCCGTTAGTATGTCTCCTCGTCAGTGCTGATGTTTCCTGGTGGGACAGCTGAAAATGCATAAATGTCTCTTTAGGGGGGGAGTGGTCGGCGACCCCCCCTGGGCGTGGGTCTTGTCCTGCGTGCCCAGAGCCACCTAGTGACATGCCCACGGACATGGAAAAATGGCCTCCAGACAAATCCATGAAAGCTTGAGGATTCATACGGTGCTTGGGGCTTGTCTTGTCTGAGGTAATGCGCCATAAAAGTGATGACAATGAGCCGGGGTGCGTCGCGTGTCAGGTCCGACGTACTGACAATCACGTGGAGACAACGCCACCCGAGTGGGACGATTTGAAGGGGCATCGGGGCTTGCCTTGGAGGATGCGGTGTGCCTTGCAAGGAAGGACGACGTGGTGGGGTTTGTCATATGTTGTTGGGTACGGTATGTAATGACAATGACCGCCTCAAGATAATTCCTTTCATGCGTGAGGACCCGCTCTGGACATGGGGCGTGTCTTCTCTGCGGTGATGGACGAGACGCGGGACGGATGCCATGACGTGTCGGCGGCCTTCATGTGCCTAAGGGGTCACGTCGGTGGCCCTTCCTATGGTTTCATAGCTCTTTTAGGGCAACCCGTGTTGTCTTTCATGCACTGCGGTGCCCTTAGGGTGGTCTAAACCCATCAGTATGTCTCCTCGTCACTGTTGATGTTTCCTGGTGGAATAGCTGGAAATGCATAAATGTCTCTTTAGGGGGGGGAGTGGTCGGCGACCCCCCCTGGGCGTGGGTCTTGTCCTGCGTGCCTAGAGCCACCCGATGACGTGCCCAGTGACATGGAAAATGGCATGGACGCAATGCCATGAATTCTCGATGATTCGTCCCGTGCTTGGGGCTTGTCTTTCCCGAGGTAGTGCGCCCTAAAAACGATGACAACGAGATGGGGTTTGTCGCATGTGTGATCTTGCGGGCTGACAGTCGTTTCCAGACAATGGCATCCGAGTGAGACGATTTGAAGGGGCCTCGAGGCCCGTCTTGGTGCATGCGGCGTGCCTTGAAGGGAAGGACGTTGAGGTGGGGTCATACCTCAAACATTGCAGATGTGGTTGGTGATGCAACCTTGTTGATCCTTCCATTAGTCATATGCTTGTCTCAAAGATCAGGTTGTGCATGTACAATGGACAAACTAATCGAACAGAATTGAATGTTCGGGACGACGGTTTGGGCTTGTGTTGGGGTCTGAGTGGTGAGCTCAGTCATACCTCAAACAATGCAGATGTTGTTGGTGATTCTACATGTCTGATCCTTCCACTAGTCATATGCTTGTCTCAAAGATCAGGTCCTGCATGATCAGTTGTGTGGGTTGATGGTTGCGCTTATGCGATTGTGTGGGAGTGGTGGATGGTTGTCAAGATACCGCGGTCTCCCTTTTTTGGGAAGGGAACGTTGGTCTCGTTGGCTCTAGGGGGTTGGGTATATCAATCCTTCCCTTGTGTCATGCATAGCGGGCTTTCCCTGCCTTCATGTGCTGCATTGTGATGCCTCTCGGGTTGCATCCCTCGAGGCGTCACGATCAGCTGTGTGGGTTGATGGTTGTGCTTACGCGATTGTGTGGGAGTGGTGGATGGTTGTCAAGATACTGCGGTCTCCCTTTTTTGGGAAGGGAACGTTGGTCTCGTTGGCACCCTCATCCGTAAGTGGGGGTTTAATTTCTCCTCGCTTTCATTTGGTCCTTGTGCATGTTTCCATGTGAATGATGGAACACGGTTTGGCTTGGTTGGATATCCGTTGAGAACACTAGTCATATGCTTGTCTCAAAGTTCAGTCTGTGCATGTACAGGGACAAACTAATCGAAGATGGTGATACTGTGAAGGGTCTCAGTAAATCAGGGACAAGTCTGACGTTCTCCTCGGTTTTACATCAAGCGAAGAATGTGTATCTATTGTTTCTGCAAGATACACGAGCGTCATGCAGAGGTGATGACTCATTAAGGGGAATCCTGTCGATTTGGGAAGATGATTTGGGCTTGTGTTGGGGTTTGAGTGGTCTGCTCAGTCATACCTCAAACATTGCAGATGTGGTTGGTGATGCTACCTGGCTGATCCTACCATTAGTCATATGCTTGTCTCAAAGATCAGGTTGTGCATTTACAAAGGATAAACTAATCGAACGGAATTGAATGTTCGGGATGATGGTTTGGGCTTGTGTTGGGGTCTGAGTGGTCTGCTCAGTTATACCACAAACAATGCAGATGTTGTTGGTAATGCTACATGGTTGATCCTTCCACTAGTCATATGCTTGTCTCAAAGATCAGTTAGTGCATGTACAGGGACAAACTAATCGAAAGATGGTGATACTGTGAAGGGTCTCATTAAATCAGTGACACGGCTGACTTTCTCCTCGGTTATACATCAAGCGAAGAATCCCCAGGTGGGTGAGCTCCACCTAGAAGATCCTCACTTGTCCCATCGGAGTTCTCCCTGTTGGTAGTGGAATTTTGTTAGTGCTGATATACGGGCCCTGTTTATATGCTTGGGTTGAATTCTCTCGCACAATTGCGGTTTTGAGCATCATGCAGAGGTGAAGACTCATTAATTGGGTTCCTGTCGATTTGGGAAGACGGTTTGGGATTGTGTTGGGGTCTGAGTGGTCTGCTCAGTCATACCTCAAACATTGCAGATGTTGTTGGTGGTGCAACCTGTCTGATCCTTCCATTAGTCATATGCTTGTCTCAAAAATCAGGTTGTGCATGTACAAAGGACAAACTAATCGAACGGAATTGAATGTTCGAGACGACGGTTTGGGCTTGTGTTGGGGTCTGAGTGGTGAGCTCAGTCATACCTCAAACAATGCAGATGTTGTTGGTGATGCTACATGGCTGATCCTTCCACTAGTCATATGCTTGTCTCAAAGGTCAGGTCCTGCATGATCAGTTGTGTGGGTTGATGGTTGCGCTTATGCGATTGTGTGGGAGTGGTGGATGGTTGTCAAGATACTGCGGTCTCCCTTTTTTGGGAAGGGAACGTTGGTCTCGTTGGCTCTAGGGGGTTGGGTATATCAATCCTTCCCTTGTGTCATGCATAGCGGGCTTTCCCTGCCTTCATGTGCTGCATTGTGATGTCTCTCGGGTTGCTTCCCTCGAGGCGTCACAGTCAGTTGTGTGGGTTGATGGTTGTGCTTACGCGATTGTGTGGGAGTGGTGGATGGTTGTCAAGATACTGCGGTCTCCCTTTTTTGGGAAGGGAACGTTGGTCTCCTTGGCTCTAGGGGGTTGGGTATATAAATCCTTCCCTTGTGTCATGCATAGCGGGCTTTCCCTGCCTTCATGTGCTGCATTGTGATGCCTCTGGGGTTGCTTCCCTTGAGGCGTCACGGTCAGTTGTGTGGGTTGATGGTTGTGCTTACGCGATTGTGTGGGAGTGGTGGATGGTTGTCAAGATACTGCGGTCTCCCTTTTTTGGGAAGGGAACGTTGGTCTCCTTGGCTCTAGGGGGTTGGGTATATAAATCCTTCCCTTGTGTCATGCATAGCGGGCTTTCCCTGCCTTCATGTGCTGCATTGTGATGTCTCTCGGGTTGCTTCCCTCGAGGCGTCACAGTCAGTTGTGTGGGTTGATGGTTGTGCTTACGCGATTGTGTGGGAGTGGTGGATGGTTGTCAAGATACTGCGGTCTCCCTTTTTTGGGAAGGGAACGTTGGTCTCCTTGGCTCTAGGGGGTTGGGTATATAAATCCTTCCCTTGTGTCATGCATAGCGGGCTTTCCCTGCCTTCATGTGCTGCATTGTGATGCCTCTCGGGTTGCTTCCCTTGAGGCGTCACGGTCAGTTGTGTGGGTTGATGGTTGTGCTTACGCGATTGTGTGGGAGTGGTGGATGGTTGTCAAGATACTGCGGTCTCCCTTTTTTGGGAAGGGAACGTTGGTCTCGTTGGCACCCTCATCCGTAAGTGGGGGATTAATTTCTCCTCGCTTTCATTTGGTCCTTGTGCATGTTTCCATGTGAATGATGGAACACGGTTTGGCTTGGTTGGATATCCGTTGAGAACACTAGTCAAATGCTTGTCTCAAAGATCAGTCTGTGCATGTACAGGGACAAACTAACCGAAAGATGGTGATATTGTGAAGGGTCTCATTAAATCAGTGACAAGTTTGACGTTCTCCTCGGTTATACATCAAGCGAAGAATGTGTATCTATTGTTTCGACAAGATACACGAGCGTCGTCACGCAGAGGTGATGACTCATTAAGGGGAATCCTGTCGATTTGGGAAGATGGTTTGGGCTTGTGTTGGGGTCTGAGTGGTTTGCTCAGTCATACCTCAAACATTGCAGATGTGGTTGGTGATGCTACCTGGCTGATCCTTCCATTAGTCATATGCTTGTCCCAAAGATCAGGTGGTGCATGTACAAAGGAAAAACTAATCGAATGGAATTGAATGTTCGGGACGACGGTTTGGGCTTGTGTTGGGGTCTGAGTGGTTAGCTCAGTCATACCTCAAACAATGCAGATGTTGTTGGTGATGCTACATGGCTGATCCTTCAACTAGTCATATGCTTGACTCAAAGATCAGGTCCCGCATGTACAAAGACAAACTAATCGAAAGATGGTGATACTGTGATGGGTCTCATTAAATTAGTGCCAGGGCTGACTTTCTCCTCAGTTATACATCAAGAGAAGAATCCCCAGGTGGGTGAGCTCCACCTAGAAGACCCTCACTTGTCCCTTCGGAGTTCTCCCTGTTGGTAGTGGAATTTTGTCAGTTATGATATACGGGCCCTGTTTATATGCTTGGGTTGAATTCTCTCGCACAATTGCGGTATTGAGCATCATGCAGAGGTGATGACTCATTAATTGGGTTCCTGTCGATTTGGAAAGACGGTTTGGGCTTGTGTTGGGGTCTGAGTGGTCTGCTCAGTCATACCTCAAACATTGCAGATGTGGTTGGTGATGCAACCTGGCTGATCCTTCCATTAGTCATATGCTTGTCCCAAAGATCAGGTTGTGCATGTACAAAGGACAAACTAATGGAACGGAATTGAATGTTCGGGATGATGGTTTGGGCTTGTGTTGGGGTCTGAGTGGTGAGCTCAGTCATACCTCAAACAATGCAGATGATGTTGGTGATGCTACATGGCTGATCCTTCTACTAGTCATATGCTTGTCTCAAAGATCAGGTTGTGCATGATCAGTTGTGTGGGTTGATGGTTGCCCTTATGCGATTGTGTGGAAGTGGTGGATGGTTGTCAAGATACTGCGGTCTCCCTTTTTTGGGAATGGAACGTTGGTCTCTGTTCCGGATGACCGAGTGCCTTCCGTGCCTTGAAAGGAAGGACGTTGCGGTGGGGTTTGTCATCTGTTGTCGTGTCCCGTATGTAATGACAATGACCACCTAAAGAGAATTCATTTCATGCGTGAGGACCCTCTCTGGACATGGGGCCTGTCTTCTCGGCGGTGTTGGACGCTACCCGGGATGAATGCTACTACGTGTCGGCGGCCTTCATGTGCCTAAGGGGTCACATCGGTGGCTGTTCCTATGGTTTCATATATCTTTTAGGGCAACACGTGTTGTCTTTCATGCGCTGTGGTGCCCACAGGGTTGTCTAAACCCGTTAGTATGTCTCCTCGTCAGTGCTGATGTTTCCTGGTGGGACAGCTGAAAATGCATAAATGTCTCTTTAGGGGGGGAGTGGTCGGCGACCCCCCCTGGGCGTGGGTCTTGTCCTGCGTGCCCAGAGCCACCTAGTGACATGCCCACGGACATGGAAAAATGGCCTCCAGACAAATCCATGAAAGCTTGAGGATTCATACGGTGCTTGGGGCTTGTCTTGTCTGAGGTAATGCGCCATAAAAGTGATGACAATGAGCCGGGGTGCGTCGCGTGTCAGGTCCGACGTACTGACAATCACGTGGAGACAACGCCACCCGAGTGGGACGATTTGAAGGGGCATCGGGGCTTGCCTTGGAGGATGCGGTGTGCCTTGCAAGGAAGGACGACGTGGTGGGGTTTGTCATATGTTGTTGGGTACGGTATGTAATGACAATGACCGCCTCAAGATAATTCCTTTCATGCGTGAGGACCCGCTCTGGACATGGGGCGTGTCTTCTCTGCGGTGATGGACGAGACGCGGGACGGATGTCATGACGTGTCGGCGGCCTTCATGTGCCTAAGGGGTCACGTCGGTGGCCCTTCCTATGGTTTCATAGCTCTTTTAGGGCAACCCGTGTTGTCTTTCATGCACTGCGGTGCCCTTAGGGTGGTCTAAACCCCTCAGTATGTCTCCTCGTCACTTTTGATGTTTCCTGGTGGAATAGCTGGAAATGCATAAATGTCTCTTTAGGGGGGGAGTGGTCGGCGACCCCCCCTGGGCGTGGGTCTTGTCCTGCGTGCCTAGAGCCACCCAATGACATGCCCAGTGACATGGAAAATGGCATCGACGCAATGCCATGAATTCTTGATGATTCGTCCCGTGCTTGGGGCTTGTCTTTCCCGAGGTAGTGCGCCCTAAAAACGATGACAATGAGATGGGTTTTGTCGCATGTGTGATCTTGCGGGCTGACAGTCGTTTCCAGACAAAGGCATCCGAGTGAGACGATTTGAAGGGGCCTCGAGGCCCGTCTTGGTGCATGCGGTGTGCCTTGAAAGGAAGGACGTTGAGGTGTGGTTATTCATGTGTTTTCGTGTCCCGTATGTAATGATAATGACCACCTAAAGAGAATTCATTTCATGCGTGAGGACCCTCTCTGGACATGGGGCCTGTCTTCTCGGCGGTGTTGGACGCTACCCGGGATGGATGCTAGTACGTGATGGCGGCCTTGATGTGCCTAAGGGGTCACATTGGTGGCTATTCCTATGGTTTCATATCTCTTTTAGGGCAACACGTGTTGTCTTTCATGCGCTGTGGTGCCCACAGGGTTGTCTGAACCCATCAGTATGTCTCCTCGTCAGTGCTGATGTTTCCTGGTGGGACAGCTGGAAATGCATAAATGTCTCTTTAGGGGGGGAGTGGTCGGCGACCCCCCCTGGGCGTGGGTCTTGTCCTGTGTGCCCAGAGCCACCCAGTGACATGCCCACGGACATGGAAAAACGGCCTCCAGACGAATCCATGAAAGCCTGATGATTCGTACGGTGCTTGGGGCTTGTCTTGTCTGAGGTAATGCGCCATAAAAGTGATGACAATGAGCTGGGGTGCGTCGCATGTCAGACCCACGCCGAGTGACGTGGAAAATGGCATCGACGCAATGCCAAGAATTCCTGATGATTCGTCCCGTGCTTCGGGCTTGTCTTGCCCGAGGTAGTGCGCCATAAAAACGATGACAATGAGATGGGGTTTGTCGCGTGTGTGAGGTCCGACGTACTGACGATCACGTGGAGACAACGGCATCCGAGTGAGACGATTTGAAGGGGCCTCGGGGCTTGCCTTGGTGGATGCGGTGTGCCTTGCAAGGAAGGACGATGTGGTGGGGTTTGTCATATGTTGTTGGGTACGGTATGTATTGACAATGACCACCTAAAGATAATTCCTTTGAGGCGTGAGGACTCGCTCTGGACATGGGGCGCGTCTTCTCTGCGGTGATGGACGAGACGCGGGACGGATGCCATGACGTGTCGGCGGCCTTCATGTGCCTAAGGGGTCACGTCGGTGGCCCTTCCTATGGTTTCATAGCTCTTTTAGGGCAACCCGTGTTGTCTTTCATGCACTGCGGTGCCCTTAGGGTGGTCTAAACCCATCAGTATGTCTCCTCGTCACTGTTGATGTTTCCTGGTGGTATAGCTGGAAATGCATAAATGTCTCTTTAGGGGGGGAGTGGTCGGCGACCCCCCCTGGGCGTGGGTCTTGTCCTGCGTGCCTAGAGCCACCCACTGACATGCCGAGTGACATGGAAAATGGCATCGACGCAGTGCCATGAATTTCTGATGATTCGTCCCGTGCTTGGGGCTTGTCTTGCCCGAGGTAGTGCGCCCTAAAAACGATGACAATGAGATGGGGTTTGTCGCATGTGTGATCCTGCGGACTGACAGTCGTGTCCAGACAATGGCATCCGAGTGAGACGATTTGAAGGGGCCTCGAGGCCCGTCTTGGTGCGTGTGGCGTGCCTTGAAAGGAAGGACGTTGCGGTGGGGTTTGTCATCTGTTGTCGTGTCCCGTATGTAATGACAATGACCACCTAAAGAGAATTCATTTCATGCGTGAGGACCCTCTCTGGACATGGGGCCTGTCTTCTCGGCGGTGTTGGACGCTACCCGGGATGAATGCTACTACGTGTCGGTGGCCTTCATGTGCCTAAGGGGTCACATCGGTGGCTGTTCCTATGGTTTCATATATCTTTTAGGGCAACACGTGTTGTCTTTCATGCGCTGTGGTGCCCACAGGGTTGTCTAAACCCGTTAGTATGTCTCCTCGTCAGTGCTGATGTTTCCTGGTGGGACAGCTGAAAATGCATAAATGTCTCTTTAGGGGGGGAGTGGTTGGCGACCCCCCCTGGGCGTGGGTCTTGTCCTGCGTGCCCAGAGCCACCTAGTGACATGCCCACGGACATGGAAAAATGGCCTCCAGACAAATCCATGAAAGCTTGAGGATTCATACGGTGCTTGGGGCTTGTCTTGTCTGAGGTAATGCGCCATAAAAGTGATGACAATGAGCCGGGGTGCGTCGCGTGTCAGGTCCGACGTACTGACAATCACGTGGAGACAACGCCACCCGAGTGGGACGATTTGAAGGGGCATCGGGGCTTGCCTTGGAGGATGCGGTGTGCCTTGCAAGGAAGGACGACGTGGTGGGGTTTGTCATATGTTGTTGGTTACGGTATGTAATGACAATGACCGCCTCAAGATAATTCCTTTCATGCGTGAGGACCCGCTCTGGACATGGGGCGTGTCTTCTCTGCGGTGATGGACGAGACGCGGGACGGATGCCATGACGTGTCGGCGGCCTTCATGTGCCTAAGGGGTCACGTCGGTGGCCCTTCCTATGGTTTCATAGCTCTTTTAGGGCAACCCGTGTTGTCTTTCATGCACTGCGGTGCCCTTAGGGTGGTCTAAACCCATCAGTATGTCTCCTCGTCACTGTTGATGTTTCCTGGTGGAATAGCTGGAAATGCATAAATGTCTCTTTAGGGGGGGGAGTGGTCGGCGACCCCCCCTGGGCGTGGGTCTTGTCCTGCGTGCCTAGAGCCACCCGATGACGTGCCCAGTGACATGGAAAATGGCATGGACGCAATGCCATGAATTCTCGATGATTCGTCCCGTGCTTGGGGCTTGTCTTTCCCGAGGTAGTGCGCCCTAAAAACGATGACAACGAGATGGGGTTTGTCGCATGTGTGATCTTGCGGGCTGACAGTCGTTTCCAGACAATGGCATCCGAGTGAGACGATTTGAAGGGGCCTCGAGGCCCGTCTTGGTGCATGCGGCGTGCCTTGAAGGGAAGGACGTTGAGGTGTGGTCATACCTCAAACATTGCAGATGTGGTTGGTGATGCAACCTTGTTGATCCTTCCATTAGTCATATGCTTGTCTCAAAGATCAGGTTGTGCATGTACAATGGACAAACTAATCGAACGGAATTGAATGTTCGGGACGACGGTTTGGGCTTGTGTTGGGGTCTGAGTGGTGAGCTCAGTCATACCTCAAACAATGCAGATGTTGTTGGTGATTCTACATGTCTGATCCTTCCACTAGTCATATGCTTGTCTCAAAGATCAGGTCCTGCATGATCAGTTGTGTGGGTTGATGGTTGCGCTTATGCGATTGTGTGGGAGTGGTGGATGGTTGTCAAGATACCGCGGTCTCCCTTTTTTGGGAAGGGAACGTTGGTCTCGTTGGCTCTAGGGGGTTGGGTATATCAATCCTTCCCTTGTGTCATGCATAGCGGGCTTTCCCTGCCTTCATGTGCTGCATTGTGATGCCTCTCGGGTTGCATCCCTCGAGGCGTCACGATCAGCTGTGTGGGTTGATGGTTGTGCTTACGCGATTGTGTGGGAGTGGTGGATGGTTGTCAAGATACTGCGGTCTCCCTTTTTTGGGAAGGGAACGTTGGTCTCGTTGGCACCCTCATCCGTAAGTGGGGGTTTAATTTCTCCTCGCTTTCATTTGGTCCTTGTGCATGTTTCCATGTGAATGATGGAACACGGTTTGGCTTGGTTGGATATCCGTTGAGAACACTAGTCATATGCTTGTCTCAAAGTTCAGTCTGTGCATGTACAGGGACAAACTAATCGAAGATGGTGATACTGTGAAGGGTCTCAGTAAATCAGGGACAAGTCTGACGTTCTCCTCGGTTTTACATCAAGCGAAGAATGTGTATCTATTGTTTCTGCAAGATACACGAGCGTCATGCAGAGGTGATGACTCATTAAGGGGAATCCTGTCGATTTGGGAAGATGATTTGGGCTTGTGTTGGGGTTTGAGTGGTCTGCTCAGTCATACCTCAAACATTGCAGATGTGGTTGGTGATGCTACCTGGCTGATCCTACCATTAGTCATATGCTTGTCTCAAAGATCAGGTTGTGCATTTACGAAGGATAAACTAATCGAACGGAATTGAATGTTCGGGATGATGGTTTGGGCTTGTGTTGGGGTCTGAGTGGTCTGCTCAGTTATACCACAAACAATGCAGATGTTGTTGGTAATGCTACATGGTTGATCCTTCCACTAGTCATATGCTTGTCTCAAAGATCAGTTAGTGCATGTACAGGGACAAACTAATCGAAAGATGGTGATACTGTGAAGGGTCTCATTAAATCAGTGACACGGCTGACTTTCTCCTCGGTTATACATCAAGCGAAGAATCCCCAGGTGGGTGAGCTCCACCTAGAAGATCCTCACTTGTCCCATCGGAGTTCTCCCTGTTGGTAGTGGAATTTTGTTAGTGCTGATATACGGGCCCTGTTTATATGCTTGGGTTGAATTCTCTCGCACAATTGCGGTTTTGAGCATCATGCAGAGGTGAAGACTCATTAATTGGGTTCCTGTCGATTTGGGAAGACGGTTTGGGATTGTGTTGGGGTCTGAGTGGTCTGCTCAGTCATACCTCAAACATTGCAGATGTTGTTGGTGGTGCAACCTGTCTGATCCTTCCATTAGTCATATGCTTGTCTCAAAAATCAGGTTGTGCATGTACAAAGGACAAACTAATCGAACGGAATTGAATGTTCGAGACGACGGTTTGGGCTTGTGTTGGGGTCTGAGTGGTGAGCTCAGTCATACCTCAAACAATGCAGATGTTGTTGGTGATGCTACATGGCTGATCCTTCCACTAGTCATATGCTTGTCTCAAAGGTCAGGTCCTGCATGATCAGTTGTGTGGGTTGATGGTTGCGCTTATGCGATTGTGTGGGAGTGGTGGATGGTTGTCAAGATACTGCGGTCTCCCTTTTTTGGGAAGGGAACGTTGGTCTCGTTGGCTCTAGGGGGTTGGGTATATCAATCCTTCCCTTGTGTCATGCATAGCGGGCTTTCCCTGCCTTCATGTGCTGCATTGTGATGTCTCTCGGGTTGCTTCCCTCGAGGCGTCACAGTCAGTTGTGTGGGTTGATGGTTGTGCTTACGCGATTGTGTGGGAGTGGTGGATGGTTGTCAAGATACTGCGGTCTCCCTTTTTTGGGAAGGGAACGTTGGTCTCCTTGGCTCTAGGGGGTTGGGTATATAAATCCTTCCCTTGTGTCATGCATAGCGGGCTTTCCCTGCCTTCATGTGCTGCATTGTGATGCCTCTGGGGTTGCTTCCCTTGAGGCGTCACGGTCAGTTGTGTGGGTTGATGGTTGTGCTTACGCGATTGTGTGGGAGTGGTGGATGGTTGTCAAGATACTGCGGTCTCCCTTTTTTGGGAAGGGAACGTTGGTCTCCTTGGCTCTAGGGGGTTGGGTATATAAATCCTTCCCTTGTGTCATGCATAGCGGGCTTTCCCTGCCTTCATGTGCTGCATTGTGATGTCTCTCGGGTTGCTTCCCTCGAGGCGTCACAGTCAGTTGTGTGGGTTGATGGTTGTGCTTACGCGATTGTGTGGGAGTGGTGGATGGTTGTCAAGATACTGCGGTCTCCCTTTTTTGGGAAGGGAACGTTGGTCTCCTTGGCTCTAGGGGGTTGGGTATATAAATCCTTCCCTTGTGTCATGCATAGCGGGCTTTCCCTGCCTTCATGTGCTGCATTGTGATGCCTCTCGGGTTGCTTCCCTTGAGGCGTCACGGTCAGTTGTGTGGGTTGATGGTTGTGCTTACGCGATTGTGTGGGAGTGGTGGATGGTTGTCAAGATACTGCGGTCTCCCTTTTTTGGGAAGGGAACGTTGGTCTCGTTGGCACCCTCATCCGTAAGTGGGGGATTAATTTCTCCTCGCTTTCATTTGGTCCTTGTGCATGTTTCCATGTGAATGATGGAACACGGTTTGGCTTGGTTGGATATCCGTTGAGAACACTAGTCAAATGCTTGTCTCAAAGATCAGTCTGTGCATGTACAGGGACAAACTAACCGAAAGATGGTGATATTGTGAAGGGTCTCATTAAATCAGTGACAAGTTTGACGTTCTCCTCGGTTATACATCAAGCGAAGAATGTGTATCTATTGTTTCGACAAGATACACGAGCGTCGTCACGCAGAGGTGATGACTCATTAAGGGGAATCCTGTCGATTTGGGAAGATGGTTTGGGCTTGTGTTGGGGTCTGAGTGGTTTGCTCAGTCATACCTCAAACATTGCAGATGTGGTTGGTGATGCTACCTGGCTGATCCTTCCATTAGTCATATGCTTGTCCCAAAGATCAGGTGGTGCATGTACAAAGGAAAAACTAATCGAATGGAATTGAATGTTCGGGACGACGGTTTGGGCTTGTGTTGGGGTCTGAGTGGTTAGCTCAGTCATACCTCAAACAATGCAGATGTTGTTGGTGATGCTACATGGCTGATCCTTCAACTAGTCATATGCTTGACTCAAAGATCAGGTCCCGCATGTACAAAGACAAACTAATCGAAAGATGGTGATACTGTGATGGGTCTCATTAAATTAGTGCCAGGGCTGACTTTCTCCTCAGTTATACATCAAGAGAAGAATCCCCAGGTGGGTGAGCTCCACCTAGAAGACCCTCACTTGTCCCTTCGGAGTTCTCCCTGTTGGTAGTGGAATTTTGTCAGTTATGATATACGGGCCCTGTTTATATGCTTGGGTTGAATTCTCTCGCACAATTGCGGTATTGAGCATCATGCAGAGGTGATGACTCATTAATTGGGTTCCTGTCGATTTGGAAAGACGGTTTGGGCTTGTGTTGGGGTCTGAGTGGTCTGCTCAGTCATACCTCAAACATTGCAGATGTGGTTGGTGATGCAACCTGGCTGATCCTTCCATTAGTCATATGCTTGTCCCAAAGATCAGGTTGTGCATGTACAAAGGACAAACTAATGGAACGGAATTGAATGTTCGGGATGATGGTTTGGGCTTGTGTTGGGGTCTGAGTGGTGAGCTCAGTCATACCTCAAACAATGCAGATGATGTTGGTGATGCTACATGGCTGATCCTTCTACTAGTCATATGCTTGTCTCAAAGATCAGGTTGTGCATGATCAGTTGTGTGGGTTGATGGTTGCCCTTATGCGATTGTGTGGAAGTGGTGGATGGTTGTCAAGATACTGCGGTCTCCCTTTTTTGGGAATGGAACGTTGGTCTCGTTGGCGCTAGGGGGTTGGGTATATCAATCCTTCCCTTGTGTCATGCATAGCGGGCTTTCCCTGCCTTCATGTGCTGCATTGTGATGCCTCTCGGGTTGCTTCCCTCGAGGCGTGACGGTCAGTTGTGTGGGTTGATGGTTGTGCTTACGCGATTGTGTGGGAGTGGTGGATGGTTGTCAAGATACTGCGGTCTCCCTTTTTTGGGAAGGGAACGTTGGTCTCGTTGGCACCCTCATCCGTAAGTGGGGGTTTAATTTCTCCTCGCTTTCATTTGGTCCTTGTACATGTTTCCATGTGAATGATGGAACACGGTTTGGCTTGGTTGGATATCCGATGAGAACACTAGTCATATGCTTGTCTCAAAGATCAGTCTGTGCATGTACAGGGACAAACTAACCGAAAGATGGTGATACTGTGAAGGGTCTCATTAAATCAGTGACAAGTTTGACGTTCTCCTCGGTTATACATCAAGCGAAGAATGTGTATCTATTGTTTTTGCAAGATACACGAGCGTCATGCAGAGGTGATGACTAATTAAGGGGAAACATGTCGATTTGGGAAGATGGTTTGGGCTTGTGTTGGGGTCTGAGTGGTTTGCTCAGTCATACCTCAAACATTGCAGATGTGGTTGGTGATGCTACCTGGCTGATCCTTCCATTAGTCATATGCTTGTATCAAAGATCAGGTTGTGCATGTACAAAGGACAAACTAATCGAATGGAATTGAATGCTCGGGACGACGGTTTAGGCTTGTGTTGGGGTCTGAGTGGTCTGCTCAGTCATACCTCAAACATTGCAGATGTGGTTAGTGACGCTACATGGGTGATCCTTCCACTAGTCATATGCGTGTCTCAAAGATCAGGTCCTGCATGTACAAGGACAAACTAATCGAAAGATGGTGATACTGTGAAGGGTCTCATTAAATCAGTGACACGGCTGACTTTCTCCTCGGTTATACATCAAGCGAAGAATCCCCAGGTGGGTGAGCTCCACCTAGAAGAACCTCACTTGTCCCTTTGGAGTTCTCCCTGTTGGTAGTGGAATTTTGTTGGTGCTGATGTAAGGGCCCCGTCTATATGCTTGGGTTGAATTCTCTCGCACAATTTTGGTTTCGGGTTCCAAGGGCTTGCTAAAAAGACGATGCGATACTAGACAGATATAACTTGGATGGGATGATGATAGATGAGCATGGTTGGTGTCCTGGTTCTTGGTTAAAAGTTTCGCAACGGTGGTTGAGTTCTTTTGAATGGTGGGATGTGGGGGGTGCGGCGGGACATAGGGCCTCCGTTCCTGTCATGACTCCTTTTCCTCAACGTCCCTGGAGCGTTGTGGGTTCGTCTGCTTAAAATCTGCCTCATGGCGGTTGAGTTCCTTCGGAAGGTGGGATGTGGGAGGCATGGCGGTGGGACGCTGTAATTCCTTTTCCTCACCGGTGGGATGTGGGGGGCATTGGAAAGAATGGGTTTTTGCCCAGTCTCATGCCGTGCCCGCCTTTTTCCTCACCTTTCATGGAGCGTTGCGGTTCGGGCTTGCTTAAAAGGCCACCTGTTGGTGGCGGAGTTCCTTGGATGGTGGGATGTGGGAGGCATGGTGGGTTGGTGTTCCTTTGTCGTCCCTCGACGCTCCTGCCCTTCCCTCGCCTTCTCTAGAGCAGTGCGGCTCTGCTTGCTTAAAAGCTGCCTCAGGGCGGTTGAGTTGCTGCGGATGGTGGGATGTGGGGGGCGCGGCGGGATTGGGTTTTTGCCCCGTCCCCTGACGTGCCTGCCTTTTCCTCCCCGTCTGTGGAGCATTGCGGGCTGGGTGCTTAAATACCGCCTCACGGTTTGTGGGATCCTGTGGATGGTGGGATGTGGGCGGCGCGACGGGACATAGGACCCCCGTACCTACCATGACTCCTTTTCCTCGACGTCTCTTGAGCGTTGCTGGTTCGTCTGCTTAAAAGCTGCCTCATGGCGGTTGAGTTCCTACGGAATGTGAGATGTGGGAGGCACGGCGGGATGGGGGTTTCCCTCCTCATCCCCTGACGTTCCTACCTTTTTCCTCACTGGTGGGATGTGGGGGGTATGGGTGGGATTGGGTTGTTTCCCCGTCCTGTCGTACCCACCTTTTTCCTCACCTTTCATGGAGCGTTGCGGGTCGGGCTTTGCTTAAAATCCACTGATTGTGGTTGAGTTCTTGCAGATGTTGGGATGTGGGAGGCATGGTGGGATTGGGTTCCTTTGTCGTCCCTTGCTGTACCGCCTTTTCCTCACCTTCTCTGGAGCGTTGTGGAATTTTGGTAGTGGTTCAAGCGCGAAACTGTCGGTATCACCAGGATGCGAGAGCGTGCTCCTAAATTTCTCATTCAGTGATATTCCATGCGAACCATAGCAAGCTGCCTTGGGCAATGATTGGTGGGAGTGCTTTGCTCAACGCATTGTCGGGGCCACGTGCGAGTTATTTGGGTCCTAAGAAACTCACACCAACAGGGTAACGATTTCCATGGTTCATTATTGGACAAGTTGGGGTGCCTTCCTCCTCAGTCATGCCTTGGGTGATGATGTTCATAAGGGTGGCTTGAGAATGTGTATCTACTGTTTCTGCAAGATACACGAGCGTCATGCAGAGGTGATGACTAATTAAGGGGAAACATGTCGATTTGGGAAGAGATGGTTCGGGCTTGTGTTGGGGTCTGAGTGGTCTGCTCAGTCATACCTCAAACATTGCAGATGTGGTTGGTGATGGTACCCGGTTGATCTTTCCATTAGTCATATGATTGTCTCAAAGATCAGGCTGTGCATGTACGAAGGACAAACTAATCGAATGGAATTGAATGCTCGGGACGACGGTTTGGGCTTGTGTTGGGGTCTGAGTGGTCTGCTCAGTCATACCTCAAACATTGCAGATGTGGTTGGTGATGCTACATGGTTGATCCTTCCACTAGTCATATGCCTGTCTCAAAGATCAGGTCCCGCATGTAAAGGACAAACTAATCGAAAGATGGTGATACTGTGACGGGTCTCATTAAATCAGTGCCAGGGCTGACTTTCTCCTCGGTTATACCTCAAGCGAAGAATCCCCAGGTGGGTGAGCTCCACCTTGAAGACCCTCACTTGTCCCTTTGGAGTTCTCCCTGTTGGTAGTGGAATTTTGTTGGTGCTGATGTACGGGCCCCGTCTATATGCTTGGGTTGAATTCTCTCGCACAATTTTGGTTTCGGGTTCCAAGGGCTTGCTAAAAAGACGATGCGATACTAGACAGATATAACTTGGATGGGATGATGATAGATGAGCATGGTTGGTGTCCTGGTTCTTGGTTAAAAGTTTCGCAATGGTGGTTGAGTTCTTTTGAATGGTGGGATGTGGGGGGTGCGGCGGGACATAGGGCCTCTGTTCCTGTCATGACTCCTTTTCCTCAACGTCCCTGGAGCGTTGTGGGTTCGTCTGCTTAAAATCTGCCTCACGGCGGTTGAGTTCCTTCGGAAGGTGGGATGTGGGAAGCATGGCGGTGGGACGCTGTAATTCCTTTTCCTCACCGGTGGGATGTGGGGGGCATTGGAAAGAATGGGTTTTTGCCCAGTCTCATGCCGTGCCCGCCTTTTTCCTCACCTTTCATGGAGCGTTGCGGTTCGGGCTTGCTTAAAAGGCCACCTGTTGGTGGCGGAGTTCCTTGGATGGTGGGATGTGGGAGGCATGGTGGGTTGGTGTTCCTTTGTCGTCCCTCGACGCTCCTGCCCTTCCCTCGCCTTCTCTAGAGCAGTGCGGCTCTGCTTGCTTAAAAGCTGCCTCAGGGTGGTTGAGTTGCTGCGGATGGTGGGATGTGGGGGGCGCGGCGGGATTGGGTTTTTGCCCCGTCCCCTGACGTGCCTGCCTTTTCCTCCCCGTCTGTGGAGCATTGCGGGCTGGGTGCTTAAATACCGCCTCACGGTTTGTGGGATCCTGTGGATGGTGGGATGTGGGCGGCGCGGCGGGACATAGGACCCCCGTACCTACCATGACTCCTTTTCCTCGACGTCTCTTGAGCGTTGCTGGTTCGTCTGCTTAAAAGCTGCCTCATGGCGGTTGAGTTCCTACGGAATGTGAGATGTGGGAGGCACGGCGGGATGGGGGTTTCCCTCCTCATCCCCTGACGTTCCTACCTTTTCCCTCACTGGTGGGATGTGGGGGGTATGGGCGGGATTGGGTTGTTTCCCCGTCCTGTCGTACCCACCTTTTTCCTCACCTTTCATGGAGTGTTGCGGGTCGGGCTTTGCTTAAAATCCACTGAGTGTGGTTGAGTTCTTGCAGATGTTGGGATGTGGGAGGCATGTTGGGATTGGGTTCCTTTGTCGTCCCTTGCTGTACCGCCTTTTCCTCACCTTCTCTGGAGCGTTGTGGAATTTTGGTAGTGGTTCAAGCGCGAAACTGTCGGTATCACCAGGATGCGAGAGCGTGCTCCTAAATTTCTCATTCAGCGATATTCCATGCGAACCATAGCAAGCTGCCTTGGGCAATGATTGGTGGGAGTGCTTTGCTCAACGCATTGTCGGGGCCACGTGCGAGTTATTTGTGTCCTAAGAAACTCACACCAACAGGGTAACGATTTCCATGGTTCATTATTGGACAAGTTGGGGTGCCTTCCTCCTCAGTCATGCCTTGGGTGATGATGTTCATAAGGGTGGCTTGAGAATGTGTATCTACTGTTTCTGCAAGATACACGAGCGTCATGCGGAGGTGATGACTCATTAAGGGGAATCCTGTCGATTTGGGAAGATGGTTGGGGCTTGTGTTGGGGTCTGAGTGGTCTGCTCAGTCATACCTCAAACATTGCAGATGTGGTTGGTGATGCTACCTGGCTGATCCTTCCATTAGTCATATGCTTGTCTCAAAGATCAGGTTGTGCATGTACAAAGGACAAACTAATCGAACAGAATTGAATGTTCGGGACGACGGTTTGGGCTTGTGTTGGGGTCTGAGTGGTCAGCTCAGTCATACCCCAAACAATGCAGATGTTGTTGGTGATGCTACATGGCTGATCCTTCCACTAGTCATATGCCTGTCTCAAAGATCAGGTCCCGCATGTAAAGGACAAACTAATCGAAAGATGGTGATACTGTGACGGGTCTCATTAAATCAGTGCCAGGGGTGACTTTCTCCTCGGTTATATCTCAAGCGAAGAATCCCCAGGTGGGTGAGCTCCACCTAGAAGACCCTCACTTGTCCCTTTGGAGTTCTCCCTGTTGGTAGTGGAATTTTTTTGGTGCTGATGTAGGGGCCCCGTCTATATGCTTGGGTTGAATTCTCTCGCACAATTGCGGTTCCGTCTTCCAAGGGCTTGCTAAAAATACGATGCGATACTAGACAGATATAACTTGGATGGGATAATGATAGATGAGCATGGTTGGTGTCCTGGTTCTTGGTTAAAAGTTTCGCAACGGTGGTTGAGTTCTTTTGAATGGTGGGATGTGGGGGGTGCGGCGGGACATAGGGCCTCCGTTCCTGTCATGACTCCTTTTCCTCAACGTCCCTGGAGCGTTGTGGGTTCGTCTGCTTAAAATCTGCCTCATGGCGGTTGAGTTCCTTCGGAAGGTGGGATGTGGGAGGCATGGCGGTGGGACGCTGTAATTCCTTTTCCTCACCGGTGGGATGTGGGGGGCATTGGAAAGAATGGGTTTTTGCCCAGTCTCATGCCGTGCCCGCCTTTTTCCTCACCTTTCATGGAGCGTTGCGGTTCGGGCTTGCTTAAAAGGCCACCTGTCGGTGGCGGAGTTCCTTGGATGGTGGGATGTGGGAGGCATGGTGGGTTGGTGTTCCTTTGTCGTCCCTCGACGCTCCTGCCCTTCCCTCGCCTTCTCTAGAGCAGTGCGGCTTGGCTTGCTTAAAAGCCGCCTCAGGGTGGTTGAGTTGCTGCGGATGGTGGGATGTGGGAGGCGCGGCGGGATTGGGTTTTTGCCCCGTCCCCTGACGTGCCTGCCTTTTCCTCCCCGTCTGTGGAGCATTGCGGGCTGGGTGCTTAAATACCGCCTCACGGTTTGTGGGATCCTGTGGATGGTGGGATGTGGGCGGCGCGGCGGGACATAGGACCCCCGTACCTACCCTGACTCCTTTTCCTTGACGTCTCTTGAGCGTTGCTGGTTCGTCTGCTTAAAAGCTGCCTCATGGCGGTTGAGTTCCTACGGAATGTGAGATGTGGGAGGCACGGCGGGATGGGGGTTTCCCTCCTCATCCCCTGACGTTCCTACCTTTTTCCTCACTGGTGGGATGTGGGGGGTATGGGCGGGATTGGGTTGTTTCCCCGTCCTGTCGTACCCACCTTTTTCCTCACCTTTCATGGAGCGTTGCGGGTCGGGCTATGCTTAAAAGCCACCGAGTGTGGTTGAGTTCTTGCAGATGTTGGGATGTGGGAGGCATGGTGGGATTGGGTTCCTTTGTCGTCCCTTGCTGTACCGCCTTTTCCTCACCTTCTCTGGAGCGTTGTGGAATTTTGGTAGTGGTTCAAGCGCGAAACTGTCGGTATCACCAGGATGCGAGAGCGTGCTCCTAAATTTCTCATTCAGCGATATTTCATGCGAACCATAGCAAGCTGCCTTGGGCAATGATTGGTGGGAGTGCTTTGCTCAACGCATTGTCGGGGCCACGTGCGAGTTATTTGGGTCCTAAGAAACTCACACCAACAGGGTGACGATTTCCATGGTTCATTATTGGACAAGTTGGGGTGCCTTCCTCCTCAGCCATGCCTTGGGTGATGATGTTCATAAGGGTGGCTTGAGAATGTGTATCTACTGTTTCTGCAAGATACACGAGCGTCATGCGGAGGTGATGACTCATTAAGGGGAATCCTGTCGATTTGGGAAGATGGTTGGGGCTTGTGTTGGGGTCTGAGTGGTCTGCTCAGTCATACCTCAAACATTGCAGATGTGGTTGGTGATGCTACCTGGCTGATCCTTCCATTAGTCATATGCTTGTCTCAAAGATCAGGTTGTGCATGTACAAAGGACAAACTAATCGAACAGAATTGAATGTTCGGGACGACGGTTTGGGCTTGTGTTGGGGTCTGAGTGGTCAGCTCAGTCATACCCCAAACAATGCAGATGTTGTTGGTGATGCTACATGGCTGATCCTTCCACTAGTCATATGCCTGTCTCAAAGATCAGGTCCCGCATGTAAAGGACAAACTAATCGAAAGATGGTGATACTGTGACGGGTCTCATTAAATCAGTGCCAGGGGTGACTTTCTCCTCGGTTATATCTCAAGCGAAGAATCCCCAGGTGGGTGAG
>CAUJRU010001534.1:27500-50000 GCA_963277665.1 Viscum album | reverse complement strand
ACGTCGGACGGATGCCACGACGTGTGGGTGGCCTTCCTGCGCTTAAGGGGTCACGTCGGTGGTCATTCCTACGTTTTCATAGGTTTTTCAGTGCCACACGTGTGGTCTTTCATGCGCTGCGCTGCCCTCTGGGACGTCTAAACCCCTCAGTATGTCTCCTCGTCACTATTGATGTTTCCTGGTGGGATAGCTGGAAATGCATAAATGTCTCTTCAGGGGGGGGGGGAGTGGTCGGCGACCCCCCCCCCTGGGCGTGGGTCTTGTCCTGCGCGCCCAGATCCACCCAATGACATGCCCACGGACATGAAAAAATGGCCTCTAGACAATGCCATGAATGCTTGGTGATTCGTCCGGTGCTTGGGGCTTGTCTTGTCCGGGGTATTGCGCCATGAAAGCGATGACAATGAGCCGGGGTTCGTCACGTGTCAGGTCCTACGTACTGACAATCGCGTGGAGACAATGCCATCCGGGTGAGGCGATTTGAAGGGGCCTCGGGGCTTGTCTTGGTGGATGCGGTGTGCCTTAAAAGGAAAGACATGGAGGTGGTGGTTGGTGAAATGTTGTTGGGTCCTATATGTAACGACAATCACCACCTGATGAGAATTCATTTCATGCGTGAGGACCCGCTGTGGACATGGGGCATGTCTTCTCGGCGGTGATCGACGATACGCGGGACGGATGCCATGACGTGTCGGCGGCCTTCAAGTGCCTAAGGGGTCACGTCGGTGGTCGTTCCTATGGTTTCATAGCTCTTTTAGGGCGACACGTGTTGTCTTTCATGCGCTGCACTGACCTCTGGGATGTCTAAACCCCTCAGTATGTCTCCTCGTCACTGATGATGTTTCCTGGTGGGATAGCTGGAAATGCATAAATGTCTCTTTAGGGGGGGAGTGGTCGGCGACCCCCCCTGGGCGTGGGTCTTGTCCTGCGTGCCCAGAGCCACCCAATGACATGCCCACGGACATGGAAAAATGGCCTCTAGACAATCCCATGAATGCTTGATGATTCGTCCGGTGCTTGGGGCTTGTCTTGTCCGGGGTAGTGCGCCATCAAAGCTTTGAAAATGAGTCGGGGTTCGTCGCGTGTCAGGTCCTACGTACTGACAATCGCGTGGAGACAATTCCATCCGAGTGAGACGATTTGAAGGGGCATCGGGGCTTGCATTGGTGGATGCGGGGTGCCTTGAAAGGAAGGACGCCGAGCTGGGGTTTGCCATATCTTGTTGGGTCCGGTATGTAACGTCCATGACCACCTAAATAGAATTCGTTTCATGCGTGAGGACCCGCTCTGGACATGGGGTTGTCTTCTCGGCGGTGGTCGACGACACGCGGGACGGATGCCATGACGTGCCGGCGGCCTTCATGTGCCTAAGGGGTCACGTCGGTGGCCGTTCCTATGGTTTCATAGCTCTTTTAGGGCAACTCGCGTTGTCTTTCATGAGCTGGGGTGCCCTCTGGGTGGTCTAAACCACTCAGTATGTCTCCTCGTCAGTGCTGATGTTTCCTGGTGGGATAGCTGTAAATGCATAAATGTCTCTTTAGGGGGGGAGTGGTCGGCGACCCCCCCTGGGCGTGGGTCTTGTCCTGCGTGCCTCGAGCCACCCAGTGACATGCCCACGGACATGGAAAAATGGCCTCTAGACAATGCCATCAATGCGTGATGATTCGTCCGGTGCTTGGGGCTTGTCTTCTCCGGGGTAGTGCGCCTTAAAAGCTTTGACAATGAGCCGGGGTTCGTCGCGTGTGAGGTCCTACGTACCGACAATCGCGTGGAGACAATGCCATCCGAGTGAGACGATTTGAAGGGGCCTCGAGGCTTGTCTTGGTGGATGCGGGGTGCCTTGAAAGGAAGGACGCCGAGCTGGGGTTTGTCATATGTTGTTGGGTTCGGTATGTAACGACACCGACCACCTAAAGAGAATTCATTTCATGCGTGAGGACCCGCTCTGGACATGGGGTCTGTCTTCTCGGCGGTGGTCGACGATACGCGGGAAGGATGCCATGACGTGTCGGCGGCCTTCACGTGCCTAAGGGGTCACGTCGGTTGCCGTTCCTATGGTTTCATAGCTCTTTTAGGGCAACACGTGTTGTCTTTCATGCGCTGCGGTTCCCTCTGGGTGGTCTAAACCACTCAGTATGTCTCCTCGTCAGTGCTGATGTTTCCTGGTGGGAGAGCTGGAAATGCAGAAATGTCTCTTTAGGGGGGGAGTGGTCGGCGACCCCCCCTGGGCGTGGGTCTTGTCCTGCGTGCCCAGAGCCACCCAGTGACATGCCCACAGACATGGAAAAATGGCCTCTAGATGATTCCTCCTGTGCTTGGGGCTTGTCTTGCCCGCGGTAGTGCCCCATAAAAGCGATGACAATGAGACGGGGTTCGTCGCGTGTCAGGTCCGACGAACTGACAATCGCGTGGAGACAAAGCCATCCGAGTGAGACGATTTGAAGTGGCCTCGGGGCATGTCTTGGTGGATGCGACGTGCCTTGAAAGGAAGGACGTCGAGGTGGGGTTTTTCATATGTTGTTGGGTCCTGTATGTAATTACAATTACCACCTAAAGAGAATTCTTTTCATGAGTGAGGACCCGCTCTGGACATGGGGCGTGTCTTCTCGGCGGTGATCGACGATACGCGGGATGGATGCCATGACTTGTCGGTGGCCTTCATGTGCATAAGGGGTCACGTCGGTGGCCCTTCCTATGGTTTCATAGCTCTTTTAGGGCAACACGTGTTGTCTTTCATGCGCTGCGGTGCCCTCAGGGTGGTCTAAACCCATCAGTATGTCTCCTCGTCAGTGTTGATGTTTCCTGGTGGGATAGCTGGAAATGCATAAATGTCTCTTTAGGGGGGGAGTGGTCGGCGACCCCCCTGGGCGTGGGTCTTGTCCTGCGTGCCTAGAGCCACCCAATGACATGCCCAGTGACATGGAAAATGGCATCGACGCAATGCCCTGAATTCCTGATGATTCTTCCCGTGCTAGGGTCTTGTCTTGCCCGAGGTGGTGCGCCATAAAACCGATGACAATGAGATGGGTGGGGTTTGTCGCCTGTGAGATCCTACGGACTGACAATCGCGTCCAGACAATGGAATCCTAGTGAGGCGATTTGAAGGGGCCTCGGGGCCCGTCTTGGTGCGTGCGGCGTGCCTTGAAAGGAAGGACGTTGAGGTGGGGTTTGTCATATGTTGTTGTGTCCGGTATGTAAAGACAATGACCACCTAAAGAGAATTCATTTCATGCGTGAGGACCCGCTCTGGACATGGGTCCTGTCTCCTCGGCGGTGTTGGACGATACGCGGGACGGATGCCATGACGTGTCGGCGGCCTTCATGTGCCTAAGGGGCCACGTCGGTGTCCCTTCCTATGGTTTCATAGCCCTTTTAGGGCAACACGTGTTGCCTTTCATGCGCTGCGGTTCCCTCTGGGTGGTCTAAACCACTCAGTATGTCTCCTCGTCAGTGTTGATGTTTCCTGGTGGAATAGCTGGAAATGCATAAATGTCTCTTTAGGGGGGGAGTGGTCGGCGACCCCCCCTGGGCGTGGGTCTTGTCCTGCGTGCCGAGAGCCACCCACAGACATGCCCAGTGACATGGAAAATGGCATCGACGCAATGCCATGAATTCCTGATGATTCGTCCCGTGCTTGGGGCTTGTCTTGCCCGAGGTAGTGCGCCCTAAAAACGATGGCAATGAGACGGGGTTTGTCGCATGTGCGATCCTGCGGACTGACAGTCGCGTCCAGACAATGGCATCCGAGTGAGACGATTTGAAGGGGCCTCAGGGCCCGTCTTGGTGCATGCGGCGTGCCTTGAAAGGAAGGACGTCGAGGTGGGGTTTTTCATATGTTGTCGTGTCCCGTATGTAATGACAATGACCACCTAAAGAGAATTCATTTCATGCGCGAGGACCCGCTCTGGACATGGGGCCTGTCTTCTCGGCGGCGTTGGATGCTACCCGCGACGAATGCTACTACGTGTCGGCGGCCTTGATGTGCCTAAGGGGTCACATCAGTGGCTGTTCCTATGGTTTCATATCTCTTTTAGGGCAACACGTGTTGTCTTTCATGCGCTGTGGTGCCCACAGGGTTGTCTAAACCCATCAGTATGTCTCCTCGTCAGTGCTGATGTTTCCTGGTGGGACAGCTGGAAATGCATAAATGTCTCTTTAGGGGGGGAGTGGTCGGCGACCCCCCCTGGGCGTGGGTCTTGTCCTGCGTGCCCAGAGCCACCCAGTGACATGCCCACGGACATGGAAAAACAGCCTCCGGACAAAGCAAAGACAGCTTGATGATTCGTCCGGTGCTTGGGGCTTGTCTTGTTCGAGGTAGTGCGCCATAAAAGTGATGACAATGAGCCGGGTTTCGTCGCGTGTCAGGTCCTCCGTACTGACAATCAGGTGGAGACAACGCCATCCGGGTGAGAGGATTTGAAGGGGCCTCAGGGCTTGCCTTGGTGGATGCGGTGTGCCTTGAATGGAAGGACAATGAGGTGGGGTTTGTCATATGTTGTTGGGTCCGGTATGTAATGACAATGACCGCCTAAAGAGAATTCCTTTCATGCGTGGGGACCCGCTCTGGACATGGGGCGTGTCTTCGCTGTGGTGATGGACGATACGTGGGACGGATGCCATGACGTGTCGGCGGCCTTCATGTGCCTAAGGGGCCACGTCGGTGGCCCTTCCTATGGTTTCATAGCTCTTTTAGGGCAACACGTGTTGCCTTTCATGCGCTGCCCTGCCCTCAGGGTGGTCTAAACCCATCAGTATGTCTCCTCGTCGGTGTTGATGTTTCCTGGTGGAATAGCTGGAAATGCATAAATGTCTCTTTAGGGGGGGAGTGGTCGGCGACCCCCCCCGGGCGTGGGTCTTGTCCTGCGTGCCTAGAGCCACCCAATGTGATGCCCATTGACATGCAAAATGACATCGACTTAATGCCATGAATGCCTGATGATTCGTCCCGTGCTTGGGGCTTGTCTTGCCCGAGGTAGTGCGCCATAAAAACGATGACAATGGGATGGTGTTTGTGGCCTTCGAGATCCTGCGGACTGACAGTCGCGTTCAGACAATGGCATCCGAGTGAGACGATTTGAAGGGGTCTCGGGGCCCGTCTTGGTGCATGCGGCGTTTCTTGAAAGGAAGGACGTCGAGGTGGGGTTTGTCACATGTTGTTGTGTTCGGAATGTAAAGACAATGACCGCCTAAAGATAATTCATTTCATGCGCGGGGACCCGCTCTGGACATGGGTCCTGTCTTCTCGGCGGTGTTGGATGATACCCGGGACGGATGCCATGACGTGTCGGCGGCCTTCATGTGCCTAAGGGGTCACTTTGGTGGCTGTTCGTATGGATTCGTAGCTCTTTTAGGGCAACACGTGCTGTCTTTCATGCGTTGTGGTGCCCATTGGGTTGTCTGAACCCATCAGTATGTGTCCTCGTCAGTGCTGATGTTTCCTGGTGGGACAGCTGGAAATGCATAAATGTCTCTTTAGGGGGGGAGTGGTCGGCGACCCCCCCTGGGCGTGGGTCTTGTCCTGCGTGCCCAGAGCCACCCAGTGACATGCCCACGAACATGGAAAAACGACCTCCAGACAAATCCATGAAAGCTTGATTATTCGTACGGTGCTTGGGGCTTGTCTTGTCTGAGGTAATGCGTCATAAAAGTGATGACAATGAGCCGGGGTGCGTCGCGTGTCAGGTCCGACGTACTGACAATCACGTGGAGACAACGCCATCCGAGTGGGACGATTTGAAGGGGCCTCGGGGCTTGCCTTGGTGGATGCGGTGTGCCTTGCAAGGAAGGACGACGTGGTGGGGTTTGTCATATGTTGTTGGGTACGGTATGTATTGACAATGACCGCCTAAAGATAATTCCTTTGAGGCGTGAGGACCAGCTCTGGACATGGGGCGTGTCTTCTCTGCGGTGATGGACGAGACGCGGGGCGGATGCCATGACGTGTCGGCGGCCTTCATGTGCCTAAGGGGTCACGTCGGTGGCCCTTCCTATGGTTTCATAGCTCTTTTAGGGCAACCCGTGTTGTCTTTCATGCACTGCGGTGCCCTTAGGGTGGTCTAAACCCATCAGTATGTCTCCTCGTCACTGTTGATGTTTCCTGGTGGTATAGCTGGAAATGCATAAATGTCTCTTTAGGGGGGGAGTGGTCGGCGACCCCCCCTGGGCGTGGGTCTTGTCCTGCGTGCCTAGAGCCACCCAATGACATGCCGAGTGACATGGAAAATGGCATCGACGCAGTGCCATGAATTCCTGATGATTCGTCTCGTGCTTGGGGCTTGTCTTGCCCGAGGTAGTGCGCCCTAAAAACGATGACAATGAGATGGGGTTTGTCGCATGTGTGATCCTGCGGACTGACAGTCTTGTCCAGACAATGGCATCCGAGTGAGACGATTTGAAGGGGCCTCGAGGCCCGTCTTGGTGCGTGTGGCGTGCCTTGAAAGGAAGGACGTTGCGGTGGGGTTTGTCATCTGTTGTCGTGTCCCGTATGTAATGACAATGACCACCTAAAGAGAATTCATTTCATGCGTGAGGACCCTCTCTGGACATGGGGCCTGTCTTCTCGGCGGTGTTGGACGCTACCCGGGATGAATGCTACTACGTGTCGGCGGCCTTCATGTGCCTAAGGGGTCACATCGGTGGCTGTTCCTACGGTTTCATATATCTTTTAGGGCAACACGTGTTGACTTTCATGCGCTGTGGTGCCCACAGGGTTGTCTAAACCCTCCAGTATGTCTCCTCGTCAGTGCTGATGTTTCCTGGTGGGACAGCTGGAAAGGCATAAATGTCTCTTTAGGGGGGGAGTGGTCGGCGACCCCCCCTGGGCGTGGGTCTTGTCCTGCGTGCCCAGAGCCACCTAGTGACATGCCCACGGACATGGAAAAATGGCCTCCAGACAAATCCATGAAAGCTTGAGGATTCATACGGTGCTTGGGGCTTGTCTTGTATGAGGTAATGCGCCATAAAAGTGATGACAATGAGCCGGGGTGCGTCGCGTGTCAGGTCCGACGTACTGACAATCACGTGGAGACAACGCCACCCGAGTGGCACGATTTGAAGGGGCATCGGGGCTTGCCTTGGAGGATGCGGTGTGCCTTGCAAGGAAGGACGACGTGGTGGGGTTTGGCATATGTTGTTGGGTACGGTATGTAATGACAATGACCGCCTAAAGATAATTCATTTCATGCGTGAGGACCCGCTCTGGACATGGGGCGTGTCTTCTCTGCGGTGATGGACGAGACGCGGGACGGATGTCATGACGTGTCGGCGGCCTTCATGTGCCTAAGGGGTCACGTCGGTGGCCCTTCCTATGGTTTCATAGCTCTTTTAGGGCAACCCGTGTTGTCTTTCATGCACTGCGGTGCCCTTAGGGTGGTCTAAACCCCTCAGTATGTCTCCTCGTCACTTTTGATGTTTCCTGGTGGAATAGCTGGAAATGCATAAATGTCTCTTTAGGGGGGGAGTGGTCGGCGACCCCCCCTGGGCGTGGGTCTTGTCCTGCGTGCCTAGAGCCACCCAATGACATGCCCAGTGACATGGAAAATGGCATCGACGCAATGCCATGAATTCTTGATGATTCGTCCCGTGCTTGGGGCTTGTCTTTCCCGAGGTAGTGCGCCCTAAAAACGATGACAATGAGATGGGTTTTGTCGCATGTGTGATCTTGCGGGCTGACAGTCGTTTCCAGACAAAGGCATCCGAGTGAGACGATTTGAAGGGGCCTCGAGGCCCGTCTTGGTGCATGCGGTGTGCCTTGAAAGGAAGGACGTTGAGGTGTGGTTATTCATGTGTTTTCGTGTCCCGTATGTAATGATAATGACCACCTAAAGAGAATTCATTTCATGCGTGAGGACCCTCTCTGGACATGGGGCCTGTCTTCTCGGCGGTGTTGGACGCTACCCGGGATGGATGCTAGTACGTGATGGCGGCCTTGATGTGCCTAAGGGGTCACATTGGTGGCTATTCCTATGGTTTCATATCTCTTTTAGGGCAACACGTGTTGTCTTTCATGCGCTGTGGTGCCCACAGGGTTGTCTGAACCCATCAGTATGTCTCCTCGTCAGTGCTGATGTTTCCTGGTGGGACAGCTGGAAATGCATAAATGTCTCTTTAGGGGGGGAGTGGTCGGCGACCCCCCCTGGGCGTGGGTCTTGTCCTGTGTGCCCAGAGCCACCCAGTGACATGCCCACGGACATGGAAAAACGGCCTCCAGACGAATCCATGAAAGCCTGATGATTCGTACGGTGCTTGGGGCTTGTCTTGTCTGAGGTAATGCGCCATAAAAGTGATGACAATGAGCTGGGGTGCGTCGCGTGTCAGACCCACGCCGAGTGACGTGGAAAATGGCATCGACGCAATGCCAAGAATTCCTGATGATTCGTCCCGTGCTTCGGGCTTGTCTTGCCCGAGGTAGTGCGCCATAAAAACGATGACAATGAGATGGGGTTTGTCGCGTGTGTGAGGTCCGACGTACTGACGATCACGTGGAGACAACGGCATCCGAGTGAGACGATTTGAAGGGGCCTCGGGGCTTGCCTTGGTGGATGCGGTGTGCCTTGCAAGGAAGGACGATGTGGTGGGGTTTGTCATATGTTGTTGGGTACGGTATGTATTGACAATGACCACTTAAAGATAATTCCTTTGAGGCGTGAGGACTCGCTCTGGACATGGGGCGCGTCTTCTCTGCGGTGATGGACGAGACGCGGGACGGATGCCATGACGTGTCGGCGGCCTTCATGTGCCTAAGGGGTCACGTCGGTGGCCCTTCCTATGGTTTCATAGCTCTTTTAGGGCAACCCGTGTTGTCTTTCATGCACTGCGGTGCCCTTAGGGTGGTCTAAACCCATCAGTATGTCTCGTCGTCACTGTTGATGTTTCCTGGTGGTATAGCTGGAAATGCATAAATGTCTCTTTAGGGGGGGAGTGGTCGGCGACCCCCCCTGGGCGTGGGTCTTGTCCTGCGTGCCTAGAGCCACCCACTGACATGCCGAGTGACATGGAAAATGGCATCGACGCAGTGCCATGAATTTCTGATGATTCGTCCCGTGCTTGGGGCTTGTCTTGCCCGAGGTAGTGCGCCCTAAAAACGATGACAATGAGATGGGGTTTGTCGCATGTGTGATCCTGCGGACTGACAGTCGTGTCCAGACAATGGCATCCGAGTGAGACGATTTGAAGGGGCCTCGAGGCCCGTCTTGGTGCGTGTGGCGTGCCTTGAAAGGAAGGACGTTGCGGTGGGGTTTGTCATCTGTTGTCGTGTCCCGTATGTAATGACAATGACCACCTAAAGAGAATTCATTTCATGCGTGAGGACCCTCTCTGGACATGGGGCCTGTCTTCTCGGCGGTGTTGGACGCTACCCGGGATGAATGCTACTACGTGTCGGCGGCCTTCATGTGCCTAAGGGGTCACATCGGTGGCTGTTCCTATGGTTTCATATATCTTTTAGGGCAACACGTGTTGTCTTTCATGCGCTGTGGTGCCCACAGGGTTGTCTAAACCCGTTAGTATGTCTCCTCGTCAGTGCTGATGTTTCCTGGTGGGACAGCTGAAAATGCATAAATGTCTCTTTAGGGGGGGAGTGGTCGGCGACCCCCCCTGGGCGTGGGTCTTGTCCTGCGTGCCCAGAGCCACCTAGTGACATGCCCACGGACATGGAAAAATGGCCTCCAGACAAATCCATGAAAGCTTGAGGATTCATACGGTGCTTGGGGCTTGTCTTGTCTGAGGTAATGCGCCATAAAAGTGATGACAATGAGCCGGGGTGCGTCGCGTGTCAGGTCCGACGTACTGACAATCACGTGGAGACAACGCCACCCGAGTGGGACGATTTGAAGGGGCATCGGGGCTTGCCTTGGAGGATGCGGTGTGCCTTGCAAGGAAGGACGACGTGGTGGGGTTTGTCATATGTTGTTGGGTACGGTATGTAATGACAATGACCGCCTCAAGATAATTCCTTTCATGCGTGAGGACCCGCTCTGGACATGGGGCGTGTCTTCTCTGCGGTGATGGACGAGACGCGGGACGGATGCCATGACGTGTCGGCGGCCTTCATGTGCCTAAGGGGTCACGTCGGTGGCCCTTCCTATGGTTTCATAGCTCTTTTAGGGCAACCCGTGTTGTCTTTCATGCACTGCGGTGCCCTTAGGGTGGTCTAAACCCATCAGTATGTCTCCTCGTCACTGTTGATGTTTCCTGGTGGAATAGCTGGAAATGCATAAATGTCTCTTTAGGGGGGGGAGTGGTCGGCGACCCCCCCTGGGCGTGGGTCTTGTCCTGCGTGCCTAGAGCCACCCGATGACGTGCCCAGTGACATGGAAAATGGCATGGACGCAATGCCATGAATTCTCGATGATTCGTCCCGTGCTTGGGGCTTGTCTTTCCCGAGGTAGTGCGCCCTAAAAACGATGACAACGAGATGGGGTTTGTCGCATGTGTGATCTTGCGGGCTGACAGTCGTTTCCAGACAATGGCATCCGAGTGAGACGATTTGAAGGGGCCTCGAGGCCCGTCTTGGTGCATGCGGCGTGCCTTGAAGGGAAGGACGTTGAGGTGGGGTCATACCTCAAACATTGCAGATGTGGTTGGTGATGCAACCTTGTTGATCCTTCCATTAGTCATATGCTTGTCTCAAAGATCAGGTTGTGCATGTACAATGGACAAACTAATCGAACGGAATTGAATGTTCGGGACGACGGTTTGGGCTTGTGTTGGGGTCTGAGTGGTGAGCTCAGTCATACCTCAAACAATGCAGATGTTGTTGGTGATTCTACATGTCTGATCCTTCCACTAGTCATATGCTTGTCTCAAAGATCAGGTCCTGCATGATCAGTTGTGTGGGTTGATGGTTGCGCTTATGCGATTGTGTGGGAGTGGTGGATGGTTGTCAAGATACCGTGGTCTCCCTTTTTTGGGAAGGGAACGTTGGTCTCGTTGGCTCTAGGGGGTTGGGTATATCAATCCTTCCCTTGTGTCATGCATAGCGGGCTTTCCCTGCCTTCATGTGCTGCATTGTGATGCCTCTCGGGTTGCATCCCTCGAGGCGTCACGATCAGCTGTGTGGGTTGATGGTTGTGCTTACGCGATTGTGTGGGAGTGGTGGATGGTTGTCAAGATACTGCGGTCTCCCTTTTTTGGGAAGGGAACGTTGGTCTCGTTGGCACCCTCATCCGTAAGTGGGGGTTTAATTTCTCCTCGCTTTCATTTGGTCCTTGTGCATGTTTCCATGTGAATGATGGAACACGGTTTGGCTTGGTTGGATATCCGTTGAGAACACTAGTCATATGCTTGTCTCAAAGTTCAGTCTGTGCATGTACAGGGACAAACTAATCGAAGATGGTGATACTGTGAAGGGTCTCAGTAAATCAGGGACAAGTCTGACGTTCTCCTCGGTTTTACATCAAGCGAAGAATGTGTATCTATTGTTTCTGCAAGATACACGAGCGTCATGCAGAGGTGATGACTCATTAAGGGGAATCCTGTCAATTTGGGAAGATGATTTGGGCTTGTGTTGGGGTTTGAGTGGTCTGCTCAGTCATACCTCAAACATTGCAGATGTGGTTGGTGATGCTACCTGGCTGATCCTACCATTAGTCATATGCTTGTCTCAAAGATCAGGTTGTGCATTTACAAAGGATAAACTAATCGAACGGAATTGAATGTTCGGGATGATGGTTTGGGCTTGTGTTGGGGTCTGAGTGGTCTGCTCAGTTATACCACAAACAATGCAGATGTTGTTGGTAATGCTACATGGTTGATCCTTCCACTAGTCATATGCTTGTCTCAAAGATCAGTTAGTGCATGTACAGGGACAAACTAATCGAAAGATGGTGATACTGTGAAGGGTCTCATTAAATCAGTGACACGGCTGACTTTCTCCTCGGTTATACATCAAGCGAAGAATCCCCAGGTGGGTGAGCTCCACCTAGAAGATCCTCACTTGTCCCATCGGAGTTCTCCCTGTTGGTAGTGGAATTTTGTTAGTGCTGATATACGGGCCCTGTTTATATGCTTGGGTTGAATTCTCTCGCACAATTGCGGTTTTGAGCATCATGCAGAGGTGAAGACTCATTAATTGGGTTCCTGTCGATTTGGGAAGACGGTTTGGGATTGTGTTGGGGTCTGAGTGGTCTGCTCAGTCATACCTCAAACATTGCAGATGTTGTTGGTGGTGCAACCTGTCTGATCCTTCCATTAGTCATATGCTTGTCTCAAAAATCAGGTTGTGCATGTACAAAGGACAAACTAATCGAACGGAATTGAATGTTCGAGACGACGGTTTGGGCTTGTGTTGGGGTCTGAGTGGTGAGCTCAGTCATACCTCAAACAATGCAGATGTTGTTGGTGATGCTACATGGCTGATCCTTCCACTAGTCATATGCTTGTCTCAAAGGTCAGGTCCTGCATGATCAGTTGTGTGGGTTGATGGTTGCGCTTATGCGATTGTGTGGGAGTGGTGGATGGTTGTCAAGATACTGCGGTCTCCCTTTTTTGGGAAGGGAACGTTGGTCTCGTTGGCTCTAGGGGGTTGGGTATATCAATCCTTCCCTTGTGTCATGCATAGCGGGCTTTCCCTGCCTTCATGTGCTGCATTGTGATGTCTCTCGGGTTGCTTCCCTCGAGGCGTCACAGTCAGTTGTGTGGGTTGATGGTTGTGCTTACGCGATTGTGTGGGAGTGGTGGATGGTTGTCAAGATACTGCGGTCTCCCTTTTTTGGGAAGGGAACGTTGGTCTCCTTGGCTCTAGGGGGTTGGGTATATAAATCCTTCCCTTGTGTCATGCATAGCGGGCTTTCCCTGCCTTCATGTGCTGCATTGTGATGCCTCTGGGGTTGCTTCCCTTGAGGCGTCACGGTCAGTTGTGTGGGTTGATGGTTGTGCTTACGCGATTGTGTGGGAGTGGTGGATGGTTGTCAAGATACTGCGGTCTCCCTTTTTTGGGAAGGGAACGTTGGTCTCCTTGGCTCTAGGGGGTTGGGTATATAAATCCTTCCCTTGTGTCATGCATAGCGGGCTTTCCCTGCCTTCATGTGCTGCATTGTGATGTCTCTCGGGTTGCTTCCCTCGAGGCGTCACAGTCAGTTGTGTGGGTTGATGGTTGTGCTTACACGATTGTGTGGGAGTGGTGGATGGTTGTCAAGATACTGCGGTCTCCCTTTTTTGGGAAGGGAACGTTGGTCTCCTTGGCTCTAGGGGGTTGGGTATATAAATCCTTCCCTTGTGTCATGCATAGCGGGCTTTCCCTGCCTTCATGTGCTGCATTGTGATGCCTCTCGGGTTGCTTCCCTTGAGGCGTCACGGTCAGTTGTGTGGGTTGATGGTTGTGCTTACGCGATTGTGTGGGAGTGGTGGATGGTTGTCAAGATACTGCGGTCTCCCTTTTTTGGGAAGGGAACGTTGGTCTCGTTGGCACCCTCATCCGTAAGTGGGGGATTAATTTCTCCTCGCTTTCATTTGGTCCTTGTGCATGTTTCCATGTGAATGATGGAACACGGTTTGGCTTGGTTGGATATCCGTTGAGAACACTAGTCAAATGCTTGTCTCAAAGATCAGTCTGTGCATGTACAGGGACAAACTAACCGAAAGATGGTGATATTGTGAAGGGTCTCATTAAATCAGTGACAAGTTTGACGTTCTCCTCGGTTATACATCAAGCGAAGAATGTGTATCTATTGTTTCGACAAGATACACGAGCGTCGTCACGCAGAGGTGATGACTCATTAAGGGGAATCCTGTCGATTTGGGAAGATGGTTTGGGCTTGTGTTGGGGTCTGAGTGGTTTGCTCAGTCATACCTCAAACATTGCAGATGTGGTTGGTGATGCTACCTGGCTGATCCTTCCATTAGTCATATGCTTGTCCCAAAGATCAGGTGGTGCATGTACAAAGGAAAAACTAATCGAATGGAATTGAATGTTCGGGACGACGGTTTGGGCTTGTGTTGGGGTCTGAGTGGTTAGCTCAGTCATACCTCAAACAATGCAGATGTTGTTGGTGATGCTACATGGCTGATCCTTCAACTAGTCATATGCTTGACTCAAAGATCAGGTCCCGCATGTACAAAGACAAACTAATCGAAAGATGGTGATACTGTGATGGGTCTCATTAAATTAGTGCCAGGGCTGACTTTCTCCTCAGTTATACATCAAGAGAAGAATCCCCAGGTGGGTGAGCTCCACCTAGAAGACCCTCACTTGTCCCTTCGGAGTTCTCCCTGTTGGTAGTGGAATTTTGTCAGTTATGATATACGGGCCCTGTTTATATGCTTGGGTTGAATTCTCTCGCACAATTGCGGTATTGAGCATCATGCAGAGGTGATGACTCATTAATTGGGTTCCTGTCGATTTGGAAAGACGGTTTGGGCTTGTGTTGGGGTCTGAGTGGTCTGCTCAGTCATACCTCAAACATTGCAGATGTGGTTGGTGATGCAACCTGGCTGATCCTTCCATTAGTCATATGCTTGTCCCAAAGATCAGGTTGTGCATGTACAAAGGACAAACTAATGGAACGGAATTGAATGTTCGGGATGATGGTTTGGGCTTGTGTTGGGGTCTGAGTGGTGAGCTCAGTCATACCTCAAACAATGCAGATGATGTTGGTGATGCTACATGGCTGATCCTTCTACTAGTCATATGCTTGTCTCAAAGATCAGGTTGTGCATGATCAGTTGTGTGGGTTGATGGTTGCCCTTATGCGATTGTGTGGAAGTGGTGGATGGTTGTCAAGATACTGCGGTCTCCCTTTTTTGGGAATGGAACGTTGGTCTCGTTGGCGCTAGGGGGTTGGGTATATCAATCCTTCCCTTGTGTCATGCATAGCGGGCTTTCCCTGCCTTCATGTGCTGCATTGTGATGCCTCTCGGGTTGCTTCCCTCGAGGCGTGACGGTCAGTTGTGTGGGTTGATGGTTGTGCTTACGCGATTGTGTGGGAGTGGTGGATGGTTGTCAAGATACTGCGGTCTCCCTTTTTTGGGAAGGGAACGTTGGTCTCGTTGGCACCCTCATCCGTAAGTGGGGGTTTAATTTCTCCTCGCTTTCATTTGGTCCTTGTACATGTTTCCATGTGAATGATGGAACACGGTTTGGCTTGGTTGGATATCCGATGAGAACACTAGTCATATGCTTGTCTCAAAGATCAGTCTGTGCATGTACAGGGACAAACTAACCGAAAGATGGTGATACTGTGAAGGGTCTCATTAAATCAGTGACAAGTTTGACGTTCTCCTCGGTTATACATCAAGCGAAGAATGTGTATCTATTGTTTTTGCAAGATACACGAGCGTCATGCAGAGGTGATGACTAATTAAGGGGAAACATGTCGATTTGGGAAGATGGTTTGGGCTTGTGTTGGGGTCTGAGTGGTTTGCTCAGTCATACCTCAAACATTGCAGATGTGGTTGGTGATGCTACCTGGCTGATCCTTCCATTAGTCATATGCTTGTATCAAAGATCAGGTTGTGCATGTACAAAGGACAAACTAATCGAATGGAATTGAATGCTCGGGACGACGGTTTAGGCTTGTGTTGGGGTCTGAGTGGTCTGCTCAGTCATACCTCAAACATTGCAGATGTGGTTAGTGACGCTACATGGGTGATCCTTCCACTAGTCATATGCGTGTCTCAAAGATCAGGTCCTGCATGTACAAGGACAAACTAATCGAAAGATGGTGATACTGTGAAGGGTCTCATTAAATCAGTGACACGGCTGACTTTCTCCTCGGTTATACATCAAGCGAAGAATCCCCAGGTGGGTGAGCTCCACCTAGAAGAACCTCACTTGTCCCTTTGGAGTTCTCCCTGTTGGTAGTGGAATTTTGTTGGTGCTGATGTAAGGGCCCCGTCTATATGCTTGGGTTGAATTCTCTCGCACAATTTTGGTTTCGGGTTCCAAGGGCTTGCTAAAAAGACGATGCGATACTAGACAGATATAACTTGGATGGGATGATGATAGATGAGCATGGTTGGTGTCCTGGTTCTTGGTTAAAAGTTTCGCAACGGTGGTTGAGTTCTTTTGAATGGTGGGATGTGGGGGGTGCGGCGGGACATAGGGCCTCCGTTCCTGTCATGATTCCTTTTCCTCAACGTCCCTGGAGCGTTGTGGGTTCGTCTGCTTAAAATCTGCCTCATGGCGGTTGAGTTCCTTCGGAAGGTGGGATGTGGGAGGCATGGCGGTGGGACGCTGTAATTCCTTTTCCTCACCGGTGGGATGTGGGGGGCATTGGAAAGAATGGGTTTTTTCCCAGTCTCATGCCGTGCCCGCCTTTTTCCTCACCTTTCATGGAGCGTTGCGGTTCGGGCTTGCTTAAAAGGCCACCTGTTGGTGGCGGAGTTCCTTGGATGGTGGGATGTGGGAGGCATGGTGGGTTGGTGTTCCTTTGTCGTCCCTCGACGCTCCTGCCCTTCCCTCGCCTTCTCTAGAGCAGTGCGGCTCTGCTTGCTTAAAAGCTGCCTCAGGGCGGTTGAGTTGCTGCGGATGGTGGGATGTGGGGGGCGCGGCGGGATTGGGTTTTTGCCCCGTCCCCTGACGTGCCTGCCTTTTCCTCCCCGTCTGTGGAGCATTGCGGGCTGGGTGCTTAAATACCGCCTCACGGTTTGTGGGATCCTGTGGATGGTGGGATGTGGGCGGCGCGGCGGGACATAGGACCCCCGTACCTACCATGACTCCTTTTCCTCGACGTCTCTTGAGCGTTGCTGGTTCGTCTGCTTAAAAGCTGCCTCATGGCGGTTGAGTTCCTACGGAATGTGAGATGTGGGAGGCACGGCGGGATGGGGGTTTCCCTCCTCATCCCCTGACGTTCCTACCTTTTTCCTCACTGGTGGGATGTGGGGGGTATGGGTGGGATTGGGTTGTTTCCCCGTCCTGTCGTACCCACCTTTTTCCTCACCTTTCATGGAGCGTTGCGGGTCGGGCTTTGCTTAAAATCCACTGATTGTGGTTGAGTTCTTGCAGATGTTGGGATGTGGGAGGCATGGTGGGATTGGGTTCCTTTGTCGTCCCTTGCTGTACCGCCTTTTCCTCACCTTCTCTGGAGCGTTGTGGAATTTTGGTAGTGGTTCAAGCGCGAAACTGTCGGTATCACCAGGATGCGAGAGCGTGCTCCTAAATTTCTCATTCAGTGATATTCCATGCGAACCATAGCAAGCTGCCTTGGGCAATGATTGGTGGGAGTGCTTTGCTCAACGCATTGTCGGGGCCACGTGCGAGTTATTTGGGTCCTAAGAAACTCACACCAACAGGGTAACGATTTCCATGGTTCATTATTGGACAAGTTGGGGTGCCTTCCTCCTCAGTCATGCCTTGGGTGATGATGTTCATAAGGGTGGCTTGAGAATGTGTATCTACTGTTTCTGCAAGATACACGAGCGTCATGCAGAGGTGATGACTAATTAAGGGGAAACATGTCGATTTGGGAAGAGATGGTTCGGGCTTGTGTTGGGGTCTGAGTGGTCTGCTCAGTCATACCTCAAACATTGCAGATGTGGTTGGTGATGGTACCCGGTTGATCTTTCCATTAGTCATATGATTGTCTCAAAGATCAGGCTGTGCATGTACGAAGGACAAACTAATCGAATGGAATTGAATGCTTGGGACGACGGTTTGGGCTTGTGTTGGGGTCTGAGTGGTCTGCTCAGTCATACCTCAAACATTGCAGATGTGGTTGGTGATGCTACATGGTTGATCCTTCCACTAGTCATATGCCTGTCTCAAAGATCAGGTCCCGCATGTAAAGGACAAACTAATCGAAAGATGGTGATACTGTGACGGGTCTCATTAAATCAGTGCCAGGGCTGACTTTCTCCTCGGTTATACCTCAAGCGAAGAATCCCCAGGTGGGTGAGCTCCACCTTGAAGACCCTCACTTGTCCCTTTGGAGTTCTCCCTGTTGGTAGTGGAATTTTGTTGGTGCTGATGTACGGGCCCCGTCTATATGCTTGGGTTGAATTCTCTCGCACAATTTTGGTTTCGGGTTCCAAGGGCTTGCTAAAAAGACGATGCGATACTAGACAGATATAACTTGGATGGGATGATGATAGATGAGCATGGTTGGTGTCCTGGTTCTTGGTTAAAAGTTTCGCAACGGTGGTTGAGTTCTTTTGAATGGTGGGATGTGGGGGGTGCGGCGGGACATAGGGCCTCTGTTCCTGTCATGACTCCTTTTCCTCAACGTCCCTGGAGTGTTGTGGGTTCGTCTGCTTAAAATCTGCCTCACGGCGGTTGAGTTCCTTCGGAAGGTGGGATGTGGGAAGCATGGCGGTGGGACGCTGTAATTCCTTTTCCTCACCGGTGGGATGTGGGGGGCATTGGAAAGAATGGGTTTTTGCCCAGTCTCATGCCGTGCCCGCCTTTTTCCTCACCTTTCATGGAGCGTTGCGGTTCGGGCTTGCTTAAAAGGCCACCTGTTGGTGGCGGAGTTCCTTGGATGGTGGGATGTGGGAGGCATGGTGGGTTGGTGTTCCTTTGTCGTCCCTCGACGCTCCTGCCCTTCCCTCGCCTTCTCTAGAGCAGTGCGGCTCTGCTTGCTTAAAAGCTGCCTCAGGGCGGTTGAGTTGCTGCGGATGGTGGGATGTGGGGGGCGCGGCGGGATTGGGTTTTTGCCCCGTCCCCTGACGTGCCTGCCTTTTCCTCCCCGTCTGTGGAGCATTGCGGGCTGGGTGCTTAAATACCGCCTCACGGTTTGTGGGATCCTGTGGATGGTGGGATGTGGGCGGCGCGGCGGGACATAGGACCCCCGTACCTACCATGACTCCTTTTCCTCGACGTCTCTTGAGCGTTGCTGGTTCGTCTGCTTAAAAGCTGCCTCATGGCGGTTGAGTTCCTACGGAATGTGAGATGTGGGAGGCACGGCGGGATGGGGGTTTCCCTCCTCATCCCCTGACGTTCCTACCTTTTCCCTCACTGGTGGGATGTGGGGGGTATGGGCGGGATTGGGTTGTTTCCCCGTCCTGTCGTACCCACCTTTTTCCTCACCTTTCATGGAGCGTTGCGGGTCGGGCTTTGCTTAAAATCCACTGAGTGTGGTTGAGTTCTTGCAGATGTTGGGATGTGGGAGGCATGTTGGGATTGGGTTCCTTTGTCGTCCCTTGCTGTACCGCCTTTTCCTCACCTTCTCTGGAGCGTTGTGGAATTTTGGTAGTGGTTCAAGCGCGAAACTGTCGGTATCACCAGGATGCGAGAGCGTGCTCCTAAATTTCTCATTCAGCGATATTCCATGCGTACCATAGCAAGCTGCCTTGGGCAATGATTGGTGGGAGTGCTTTGCTCAACGCATTGTCGGGGCCACGTGCGAGTTATTTGTGTCCTAAGAAACTCACACCAACAGGGTAACGATTTCCATGGTTCATTATTGGACAAGTTGGGGTGCCTTCCTCCTCAGTCATGCCTTGGGTGATGATGTTCATAAGGGTGGCTTGAGAATGTGTATCTACTGTTTCTGAAAGATACACGAGCGTCATGCGGAGGTGATGACTCATTAAGGGGAATCCTGTCGATTTGGGAAGATGGTTGGGGCTTGTGTTGGGGTCTGAGTGGTCTGCTCAGTCATACCTCAAACATTGCAGATGTGGTTGGTGATGCTACCTGGCTGATCCTTCCATTAGTCATATGCTTGTCTCAAAGATCAGGTTGTGCATGTACAAAGGACAAACTAATCGAACAGAATTGAATGTTCGGGACGACGGTTTGGGCTTGTGTTGGGGTCTGAGTGGTCAGCTCAGTCATACCCCAAACAATGCAGATGTTGTTGGTGATGCTACATGGCTGATCCTTCCACTAGTCATATGCCTGTCTCAAAGATCAGGTCCCGCATGTAAAGGACAAACTAATCGAAAGATGGTGATACTGTGACGGGTCTCATTAAATCAGTGCCAGGGGTGACTTTCTCCTCGGTTATATCTCAAGCGAAGAATCCCCAGGTGGGTGAGCTCCACCTAGAAGACCCTCACTTGTCCCTTTGGAGTTCTCCCTGTTGGTAGTGGAATTTTTTTGGTGCTGATGTAGGGGCCCCGTCTATATGCTTGGGTTGAATTCTCTCGCACAATTGCGGTTCCGTCTTCCAAGGGCTTGCTAAAAATACGATGCGATACTAGACAGATATAACTTGGATGGGATGATGATAGATGAGCATGGTTGGTGTCCTGGTTCTTGGTTAAAAGTTTCGCAACGGTGGTTGAGTTCTTTTGAATGGTGGGATGTGGGGGGTGCGGCGGGACATAGGGCCTCCGTTCCTGTCATGACTCCTTTTCCTCAACGTCCCTGGAGCGTTGTGGGTTCGTCTGCTTAAAATCTGCCTCATGGCGGTTGAGTTCCTTCGGAAGGTGGGATGTGGGAGGCATGGCGGTGGGACGCTGTAATTCCTTTTCCTCACCGGTGGGATGTGGGGGGCACTGGAAAGAATGGGTTTTTGCCCAGTCTCATGCCGTGCCCGCCTTTTTCCTCACCTTTCATGGAGCGTTGCGGTTCGGGCTTGCTTAAAAGGCCACCTGTCGGTGGCGGAGTTCCTTGGATGGTGGGATGTGGGAGGCATGGTGGGTTGGTGTTCCTTTGTCGTCCCTCGACGCTCCTGCCCTTCCCTCGCCTTCTCTAGAGCAGTGCGGCTTGGCTTGCTTAAAAGCCGCCTCAGGGTGGTTGAGTTGCTGCGGATGGTGGGATGTGGGAGGCGCGGCGGGATTGGGTTTTTGCCCCGTCCCCTGACGTGCCTGCCTTTTCCTCCCCGTCTGTGGAGCATTGCGGGCTGGGTGCTTAAATACCGCCTCACGGTTTGTGGGATCCTGTGGATGGTGGGATGTGGGCGGCGCGGCGGGACATAGGACCCCCGTACCTACCCTGACTCCTTTTCCTTGACGTCTCTTGAGCGTTGCTGGTTCGTCTGCTTAAAAGCTGCCTCATGGCGGTTGAGTTCCTACGGAATGTGAGATGTGGGAGGCACGGCGGGATGGGGGTTTCCCTCCTCATCCCCTGACGTTCCTACCTTTTTCCTCACTGGTGGGATGTGGGGGGTATGGGCGGGATTGGGTTGTTTCCCCGTCCTGTCGTACCCACCTTTTTCCTCACCTTTCATGGAGCGTTGCGGGTCGGGCTATGCTTAAAAGCCACCGAGTGTGGTTGAGTTCTTGCAGATGTTGGGATGTGGGAGGCATGGTGGGATTGGGTTCCTTTGTCGTTCCTTGCTGTACCGCCTTTTCCTCACCTTCTCTGGAGCGTTGTGGAATTTTGGTAGTGGTTCAAGCGCGAAACTGTCGGTATCACCAGGATGCGAGAGCGTGCTCCTAAATTTCTCATTCAGCGATATTTCATGCGAACCATAGCAAGCTGCCTTGGGCAATGATTGGTGGGAGTGCTTTGCTCAACGCATTGTCGGGGCCACGTGCGAGTTATTTGGGTCCTAAGAAACTCACACCAACAGGGTGACGATTTCCATGGTTCATTATTGGACAAGTTGGGGTGCCTTCCTCCTCAGCCATGCCTTGGGTGATGATGTTCATAAGGGTGGCTTGAGAATGTGTATCTACTGTTTCTGCAAGATACACGAGCGTCATGCGGAGGTGATGACTCATTAAGGGGAATCCTGTCGATTTGGGAAGATGGTTGGGGCTTGTGTTGGGGTCTGAGTGGTCTGCTCAGTCATACCTCAAACATTGCAGATGTGGTTGGTGATGCTACCTGGCTGATCCTTCCATTAGTCATATGTTTGTCTCAAAGATCAGGTTGTGCATGTACAAAGGACAAACTAATCGAACAGAATTGAATGTTCGGGACGACGGTTTGGGCTTGTGTTGGGGTCTGAGTGGTCAGCTCAGTCATACCCCAAACAATGCAGATGTTGTTGGTGATGCTACATGGCTGATCCTTCCACTAGTCATATGCCTGTCTCAAAGATCAGGTCCCGCATGTAAAGGACAAACTAATCGAAAGATGGTGATACTGTGACGGGTCTCATTAAATCAGTGCCAGGGGTGACTTTCTCCTCGGTTATATCTCAAGCGAAGAATCCCCAGGTGGGTGAGCTCCACCTAGACGACCCTCACTTGTCCCTTTGGAGTTCTCCCTGTTGGTAGTGGAATTTTTTTGGTGCTGATGTAGGGGCCCCGTCTATATGCTTGGGTTGAATTCTCTCGCACAATTGCGGTTCCGTCTTCCAAGGGCTTGCTAAAAAGACGATGCGATACTAGACAGATATAACTTGGATGGGATGATGATAGATGAGCATGGTTGGTGTCCTGGTTCTTGGTTAAAAGTTTCTCAACGGTGGTTGAGTTCTTTTGAATGGTGGGATGTGGGGGGTGCGGCGGGACATAGGGCCTCCGTTCCTGTCATGACTCCTTTTCCTCAACGTCCCTGGAGCGTTGTGGGTTCGTCTGCTTAAAATCTGCCTCATGGCGGTTGAGTTCCTTCGGAAGGTGGGATGTGGGAGGCATGGCGGTGGGACGCTGTAATTCCTTTTCCTCACCGGTGGGATGTGGGGGGCATTGGAAAGAATGGGTTTTTGCCCAGTCTCATGTCGTGCCCGC
>CAUJRU010001534.1:0-17500 GCA_963277665.1 Viscum album | reverse complement strand
TGGTGGATGCGGTGTGCCTTAAAAGGAAAGACATGGAGGTGGTGGTTGGTGAAATGTTGTTGGGTCCTATATGTAACGACAATCACCACCTGATGAGAATTCATTTCATGCGTGAGGACCCGCTGTGGACATGGGGCATGTCTTCTCGGCGGTGATCGACGATACGCGGGACGGATGCCATGACGTGTCGGCGGCCTTCAAGTGCCTAAGGGGTCACGTCGGTGGTCGTTCCTATGGTTTCATAGCTCTTTTAGGGCAACACGTGTTGTCTTTCATGCGCTGCACTGACCTCTGGGATGTCTAAACCCCTCAGTATGTCTCCTCGTCACTGATGATGTTTCCTGGTGGGATAGCTGGAAATGCATAAATGTCTCTTTAGGGGGGGAGTGGTCGGCGACCCCCCCTGGGCGTGGGTCTTGTCCTGCGTGCCCAGAGCCACCCAATGACATGCCCACGGACATGGAAAAATGGCCTCTAGACAATCCCATGAATGCTTGATGATTCGTCCGGTGCTTGGGGCTTGTCTTGTCCGGGGTAGTGCGCCATTAAAGCTTTGAAAATGAGTCGGGGTTCGTCGCGTGTCAGGTCCTACGTACTGACAATCGCGTGGAGACAATTCCATCCGAGTGAGACGATTTGAAGGGGCATCGGGGCTTGCATTGGTGGATGCGGGGTGCCTTGAAAGGAAGGACGCCGAGCTGGGGTTTGCCATATCTTGTTGGGTCCGGTATGTAACGTCCATGACCACCTAAATAGAATTCGTTTCATGCGTGAGGACCCGCTCTGGACATGGGGTTGTCTTCTCGGCGGTGGTCGACGACACGCGGGACGGATGCCATGACGTGCCGGCGGCCTTCATGTGCCTAAGGGGTCACGTCGGTGGCCGTTCCTATGGTTTCATAGCTCTTTTAGGGCAACTCGCGTTGTCTTTCATGAGCTGGGGTGCCCTCTGGGTGGTCTAAACCACTCAGTATGTCTCCTCGTCAGTGCTGATGTTTCCTGGTGGGATAGCTGTAAATGCATAAATGTCTCTTTAGGGGGGGAGTGGTCGGCGACCCCCCCTGGGCGTGGGTCTTGTCCTGCGTGCCTCGAGCCACCCAGTGACATGCCCACGGACATGGAAAAATGGCCTCTAGACAATGCCATCAATGCGTGATGATTCGTCCGGTGCTTGGGGCTTGTCTTCTCCGGGGTAGTGCGCCTTAAAAGCTTTGACAATGAGCCGGGGTTCGTCGCGTGTGAGGTCCTACGTACCGACAATCGCGTGGAGACAATGCCATCCGAGTGAGACGATTTGAAGGGGCCTCGAGGCTTGTCTTGGTGGATGCGGGGTGCCTTGAAAGGAAGGACGCCGAGCTGGGGTTTGTCATATGTTGTTGGGTTCGGTATGTAACGACACCGACCACCTAAAGAGAATTCATTTCATGCGTGAGGACCCGCTCTGGACATGGGGTCTGTCTTCTCGGCGGTGGTCGACGATACGCGGGAAGGATGCCATGACGTGTCGGCGGCCTTCACGTGCCTAAGGGGTCACGTCGGTTGCCGTTCCTATGGTTTCATAGCTCTTTTAGGGCAACACGTGTTGTCTTTCATGCGCTGCGGTTCCCTCTGGGTGGTCTAAACCACTCAGTATGTCTCCTCGTCAGTGCTGATGTTTCCTGGTGGGAGAGCTGGAAATGCAGAAATGTCTCTTTAGGGGGGGAGTGGTCGGCGACCCCCCCTGGGCGTGGGTCTTGTCCTGCGTGCCCAGAGCCACCCAGTGACATGCCCACAGACATGGAAAAATGGCCTCTAGATGATTCCTCCTGTGCTTGGGGCTTGTCTTGCCCGCGGTAGTGCCCCATAAAAGCGATGACAATGAGACGGGGTTCGTCGCGTGTCAGGTCCGACGAACTGACAATCGCGTGGAGACAAAGCCATCCGAGTGAGACGATTTGAAGTGGCCTCGGGGCATGTCTTGGTGGATGCGACGTGCCTTGAAAGGAAGGACGTCGAGGTGGGGTTTTTCATATGTTGTTGGGTCCTGTATGTAATTACAATTACCACCTAAAGAGAATTCTTTTCATGAGTGAGGACCCGCTCTGGACATGGGGCGTGTCTTCTCGGCGGTGATCGACGATACGCGGGATGGATGCCATGACTTGTCGGTGGCCTTCATGTGCATAAGGGGTCACGTCGGTGGCCCTTCCTATGGTTTCATAGCTCTTTTAGGGCAACACGTGTTGTCTTTCATGCGCTGCGGTGCCCTCAGGGTGGTCTAAACCCATCAGTATGTCTCCTCGTCAGTGTTGATGTTTCCTGGTGGGATAGCTGGAAATGCATAAATGTCTCTTTAGGGGGGGAGTGGTCGGCGACCCCCCTGGGCGTGGGTCTTGTCCTGCGTGCCTAGAGCCACCCAATGACATGCCCAGTGACATGGAAAATGGCATCGACGCAATGCCCTGAATTCCTGATGATTCTTCCCGTGCTAGGGTCTTGTCTTGCCCGAGGTGGTGCGCCATAAAACCGATGACAATGAGATGGGTGGGGTTTGTCGCCTGTGAGATCCTACGGACTGACAATCGCGTCCAGACAATGGAATCCTAGTGAGGCGATTTGAAGGGGCCTCGGGGCCCGTCTTGGTGCGTGCGGCGTGCCTTGAAAGGAAGGACGTTGAGGTGGGGTTTGTCATATGTTGTTGTGTCCGGTATGTAAAGACAATGACCACCTAAAGAGAATTCATTTCATGCGTGAGGACCCGCTCTGGACATGGGTCCTGTCTCCTCGGCGGTGTTGGACGATACGCGGGACGGATGCCATGACGTGTCGGCGGCCTTCATGTGCCTAAGGGGCCACGTCGGTGTCCCTTCCTATGGTTTCATAGCCCTTTTAGGGCAACACGTGTTGCCTTTCATGCGCTGCGGTTCCCTCTGGGTGGTCTAAACCACTCAGTATGTCTCCTCGTCAGTGTTGATGTTTCCTGGTGGAATAGCTGGAAATGCATAAATGTCTCTTTAGGGGGGGAGTGGTCGGCGACCCCCCCTGGGCGTGGGTCTTGTCCTGCGTGACGAGAGCCACCCACAGACATGCCCAGTGACATGGAAAATGGCATCGACGCAATGCCATGAATTCCTGATGATTCGTCCCGTGCTTGGGGCTTGTCTTGCCCGAGGTAGTGCGCCCTAAAAACGATGGCAATGAGACGGGGTTTGTCGCATGTGCGATCCTGCGGACTGACAGTCGCGTCCAGACAATGGCATCCGAGTGAGACGATTTGAAGGGGCCTCAGGGCCCGTCTTGGTGCATGCGGCGTGCCTTGAAAGGAAGGACGTCGAGGTGGGGTTTTTCATATGTTGTCGTGTCCCGTATGTAATGACAATGACCACCTAAAGAGAATTCATTTCATGCGCGAGGACCCGCTCTGGACATGGGGCCTGTCTTCTCGGCGGCGTTGGATGCTACCCGCGACGAATGCTACTACGTGTCGGCGGCCTTGATGTGCCTAAGGGGTCACATCAGTGGCTGTTCCTATGGTTTCATATCTCTTTTAGGGCAACACGTGTTGTCTTTCATGCGCTGTGGTGCCCACAAGGTTGTCTAAACCCATCAGTATGTCTCCTCGTCAGTGCTGATGTTTCCTGGTGGGACAGCTGGAAATGCATAAATGTCTCTTTAGGGGGGGAGTGGTCGGCGACCCCCCCTGGGCGTGGGTCTTGTCCTGCGTGCCCAGAGCCACCCAGTGACATGCCCACGGACATGGAAAAACAGCCTCCGGACAAAGCAAAGACAGCTTGATGATTCGTCCGGTGCTTGGGGCTTGTCTTGTTCGAGGTAGTGCGCCATAAAAGTGATGACAATGAGCCGGGTTTCGTCGCGTGTCAGGTCCTCCGTACTGACAATCAGGTGGAGACAACGCCATCCGGGTGAGAGGATTTGAAGGGGCCTCAGGGCTTGCCTTGGTGGATGCGGTGTGCCTTGAATGGAAGGACAATGAGGTGGGGTTTGTCATATGTTGTTGGGTCCGGTATGTAATGACAATGACCGCCTAAAGAGAATTCCTTTCATGCGTGGGGACCCGCTCTGGACATGGGGCGTGTCTTCGCTGTGGTGATGGACGATACGTGGGACGGATGCCATGACGTGTCGGCGGCCTTCATGTGCCTAAGGGGCCACGTCGGTGGCCCTTCCTATGGTTTCATAGCTCTTTTAGGGCAACACGTGTTGCCTTTCATGCGCTGCCCTGCCCTCAGGGTGGTCTAAACCCATCAGTATGTCTCCTCGTCGGTGTTGATGTTTCCTGGTGGAATAGCTGGAAATGCATAAATGTCTCTTTAGGGGGGGAGTGGTCGGCGACCCCCCCCGGGCGTGGGTCTTGTCCTGCGTGCCTAGAGCCACCCAATGTGATGCCCATTGACATGCAAAATGACATCGACTTAATGCCATGAATGCCTGATGATTCGTCCCGTGCTTGGGGCTTGTCTTGCCCGAGGTAGTGCGCCATAAAAACGATGACAATGGGATGGTGTTTGTGGCCTTCGAGATCCTGCGGACTAACAGTCGCGTTCAGACAATGGCATCCGAGTGAGACGATTTGAAGGGGTCTCGGGGCCCGTCTTGGTGCATGCGGCGTTTCTTGAAAGGAAGGACGTCGAGGTGGGGTTTGTCACATGTTGTTGTGTTCGGAATGTAAAGACAATGACCGCCTAAAGATAATTCATTTCATGCGCGGGGACCCGCTCTGGACATGGGTCCTGTCTTCTCGGCGGTGTTGGATGATACCCGGGACGGATGCCATGACGTGTCGGCGGCCTTCATGTGCCTAAGGGGTCACTTTGGTGGCTGTTCGTATGGATTCGTAGCTCTTTTAGGGCAACACGTGCTGTCTTTCATGCGTTGTGGTGCCCATTGGGTTGTCTGAACCCATCAGTATGTGTCCTCGTCAGTGCTGATGTTTCCTGGTGGGACAGCTGGAAATGCATAAATGTCTCTTTAGGGGGGGAGTGGTCGGCGACCCCCCCTGGGCGTGGGTCTTGTCCTGCGTGCCCAGAGCCACCCAGTGACATGCCCACGAACATGGAAAAACGACCTCCAGACAAATCCATGAAAGCTTGATTATTCGTACGGTGCTTGGGGCTTGTCTTGTCTGAGGTAATGCGTCATAAAAGTGATGACAATGAGCCGGGGTGCGTCGCGTGTCAGGTCCGACGTACTGACAATCACGTGGAGACAACGCCATCCGAGTGGGACGATTTGAAGGGGCCTCGGGGCTTGCCTTGGTGGATGCGGTGTGCCTTGCAAGGAAGGACGACGTGGTGGGGTTTGTCATATGTTGTTGGGTACGGTATGTATTGACAATGACCGCCTAAAGATAATTCCTTTGAGGCGTGAGGACCCGCTCTGGACATGGGTCCTGTCTCCTCGGCGGTGTTGGACGATACGCGGGACGGATGCCATGACGTGTCGGCGGCCTTCATGTGCCTAAGGGGCCACGTCGGTGTCCCTTCCTATGGTTTCATAGCCCTTTTAGGGCAACACGTGTTGCCTTTCATGCGCTGCGGTTCCCTCTGGGTGGTCTAAACCACTCAGTATGTCTCCTCGTCAGTGTTGATGTTTCCTGGTGGAATAGCTGGAAATGCATAAATGTCTCTTTAGGGGGGGAGTGGTCGGCGACCCCCCCTGGGCGTGGGTCTTGTCCTGCGTGCCTAGAGCCACCCAATGACATGCCGAGTGACATGGAAAATGGCATCGACGCAGTGCCATGAATTCCTGATGATTCGTCTCGTGCTTGGGGCTTGTCTTGCCCGAGGTAGTGCGCCCTAAAAACGATGACAATGAGATGGGGTTTGTCGCATGTGTGATCCTGCGGACTGACAGTCTTGTCCAGACAATGGCATCCGAGTGAGACGATTTGAAGGGGCCTCGAGGCCCGTCTTGGTGCGTGTGGCGTGCCTTGAAAGGAAGGACGTTGCGGTGGGGTTTGTCATCTGTTGTCGTGTCCCGTATGTAATGACAATGACCACCTAAAGAGAATTCATTTCATGCGTGAGGACCCTCTCTGGACATGGGGCCTGTCTTCTCGGCGGTGTTGGACGCTACCCGGGATGAATGCTACTACGTGTCGGCGGCCTTCATGTGCCTAAGGGGTCACATCGGTGGCTGTTCCTACGGTTTCATATATCTTTTAGGGCAACACGTGTTGACTTTCATGCGCTGTGGTGCCCACAGGGTTGTCTAAACCCTCCAGTATGTCTCCTCGTCAGTGCTGATGTTTCCTGGTGGGACAGCTGGAAAGGCATAAATGTCTCTTTAGGGGGGGAGTGGTCGGCGACCCCCCCTGGGCGTGGGTCTTGTCCTGCGTGCCCAGAGCCACCTAGTGACATGCCCACGGACATGGAAAAATGGCCTCCAGACAAATCCATGAAAGCTTGAGGATTCATACGGTGCTTGGGGCTTGTCTTGTATGAGGTAATGCGCCATAAAAGTGATGACAATGAGCCGGGGTGCGTCGCGTGTCAGGTCCGACGTACTGACAATCACGTGGAGACAACGCCACCCGAGTGGCACGATTTGAAGGGGCATCGGGGCTTGCCTTGGAGGATGCGGTGTGCCTTGCAAGGAAGGACGACGTGGTGGGGTTTGTCATATGTTGTTGGGTACGGTATGTAATGACAATGACCGCCTAAAGATAATTCATTTCATGCGTGAGGACCCGCTCTGGACATGGGGCGTGTCTTCTCTGCGGTGATGGACGAGACGCGGGACGGATGTCATGACGTGTCGGCGGCCTTCATGTGCCTAAGGGGTCACGTCGGTGGCCCTTCCTATGGTTTCATAGCTCTTTTAGGGCAACCCGTGTTGTCTTTCATGCACTGCGGTGCCCTTAGGGTGGTCTAAACCCCTCAGTATGTCTCCTCGTCACTTTTGATGTTTCCTGGTGGAATAGCTGGAAATGCATAAATGTCTCTTTAGGGGGGGAGTGGTCGGCGACCCCCCCTGGGCGTGGGTCTTGTCCTGCGTGCCTAGAGCCACCCAATGACATGCCCAGTGACATGGAAAATGGCATCGACGCAATGCCATGAATTCTTGATGATTCGTCCCGTGCTTGGGGCTTGTCTTTCCCGAGGTAGTGCGCCCTAAAAACGATGACAATGAGATGGGTTTTGTCGCATGTGTGATCTTGCGGGCTGACAGTCGTTTCCAGACAAAGGCATCCGAGTGAGACGATTTGAAGGGGCCTCGAGGCCCGTCTTGGTGCATGCGGTGTGCCTTGAAAGGAAGGACGTTGAGGTGTGGTTATTCATGTGTTTTCGTGTCCCGTATGTAATGATAATGACCACCTAAAGAGAATTCATTTCATGCGTGAGGACCCTCTCTGGACATGGGGCCTGTCTTCTCGGCGGTGTTGGACGCTACCCGGGATGGATGCTAGTACGTGATGGCGGCCTTGATGTGCCTAAGGGGTCACATTGGTGGCTATTCCTATGGTTTCATATCTCTTTTAGGGCAACACGTGTTGTCTTTCATGCGCTGTGGTGCCCACAGGGTTGTCTGAACCCATCAGTATGTCTCCTCGTCAGTGCTGATGTTTCCTGGTGGGACAGCTGGAAATGCATAAATGTCTCTTTAGGGGGGGAGTGGTCGGCGACCCCCCCTGGGCGTGGGTCTTGTCCTGTGTGCCCAGAGCCACCCAGTGACATGCCCACGGACATGGAAAAACGGCCTCCAGACGAATCCATGAAAGCCTGATGATTCGTACGGTGCTTGGGGCTTGTCTTGTCTGAGGTAATGCGCCATAAAAGTGATGACAATGAGCTGGGGTGCGTCGCGTGTCAGACCCACGCCGAGTGACGTGGAAAATGGCATCGACGCAATGCCAAGAATTCCTGATGATTCGTCCCGTGCTTCGGGCTTGTCTTGCCCGAGGTAGTGCGCCATAAAAACGATGACAATGAGATGGGGTTTGTCGCGTGTGTGAGGTCCGACGTACTGACGATCACGTGGAGACAACGGCATCCGAGTGAGACGATTTGAAGGGGCCTCGGGGCTTGCCTTGGTGGATGCGGTGTGCCTCGCAAGGAAGGACGATGTGGTGGGGTTTGTCATATGTTGTTGGGTACGGTATGTATTGACAATGACCACTTAAAGATAATTCCTTTGAGGCGTGAGGACTCGCTCTGGACATGGGGCGCGTCTTCTCTGCGGTGATGGACGAGACGCGGGACGGATGCCATGACGTGTCGGCGGCCTTCATGTGCCTAAGGGGTCACGTCGGTGGCCCTTCCTATGGTTTCATAGCTCTTTTAGGGCAACCCGTGTTGTCTTTCATGCACTGCGGTGCCCTTAGGGTGGTCTAAACCCATCAGTATGTCTCGTCGTCACTGTTGATGTTTCCTGGTGGTATAGCTGGAAATGCATAAATGTCTCTTTAGGGGGGGAGTGGTCGGCGACCCCCCCTGGGCGTGGGTCTTGTCCTGCGTGCCTAGAGCCACCCACTGACATGCCGAGTGACATGGAAAATGGCATCGACGCAGTGCCATGAATTTCTGATGATTCGTCCCGTGCTTGGGGCTTGTCTTGCCCGAGGTAGTGCGCCCTAAAAACGATGACAATGAGATGGGGTTTGTCGCATGTGTGATCCTGCGGACTGACAGTCGTGTCCAGACAATGGCATCCGAGTGAGACGATTTGAAGGGGCCTCGAGGCCCGTCTTGGTGCGTGTGGCGTGCCTTGAAAGGAAGGACGTTGCGGTGGGGTTTGTCATCTGTTGTCGTGTCCCGTATGTAATGACAATGACCACCTAAAGAGAATTCATTTCATGCGTGAGGACCCTCTCTGGACATGGGGCCTGTCTTCTCGGCGGTGTTGGACGCTACCCGGGATGAATGCTACTACGTGTCGGCGGCCTTCATGTGCCTAAGGGGTCACATCGGTGGCTGTTCCTATGGTTTCATATATCTTTTAGGGCAACACGTGTTGTCTTTCATGCGCTGTGGTGCCCACAGGGTTGTCTAAACCCGTTAGTATGTCTCCTCGTCAGTGCTGATGTTTCCTGGTGGGACAGCTGAAAATGCATAAATGTCTCTTTAGGGGGGGAGTGGTCGGCGACCCCCCCTGGGCGTGGGTCTTGTCCTGCGTGCCCAGAGCCACCTAGTGACATGCCCACGGACATGGAAAAATGGCCTCCAGACAAATCCATGAAAGCTTGAGGATTCATACGGTGCTTGGGGCTTGTCTTGTCTGAGGTAATGCGCCATAAAAGTGATGACAATGAGCCGGGGTGCGTCGCGTGTCAGGTCCGACGTACTGACAATCACGTGGAGACAACGCCACCCGAGTGGGACGATTTTAAGGGGCATCGGGGCTTGCCTTGGAGGATGCGGTGTGCCTTGCAAGGAAGGACGACGTGGTGGGGTTTGTCATATGTTGTTGGGTACGGTATGTAATGACAATGACCGCCTCAAGATAATTCCTTTCATGCGTGAGGACCCGCTCTGGACATGGGGCGTGTCTTCTCTGCGGTGATGGACGAGACGCGGGACGGATGCCATGACGTGTCGGCGGCCTTCATGTGCCTAAGGGGTCACGTCGGTGGCCCTTCCTATGGTTTCATAGCTCTTTTAGGGCAACCCGTGTTGTCTTTCATGCACTGCGGTGCCCTTAGGGTGGTCTAAACCCATCAGTATGTCTCCTCGTCACTGTTGATGTTTCCTGGTGGAATAGCTGGAAATGCATAAATGTCTCTTTAGGGGGGGGAGTGGTCGGCGACCCCCCCTGGGCGTGGGTCTTGTCCTGCGTGCCTAGAGCCACCCGATGACGTGCCCAGTGACATGGAAAATGGCATGGACGCAATGCCATGAATTCTCGATGATTCGTCCCGTGCTTGGGGCTTGTCTTTCCCGAGGTAGTGCGCCCTAAAAACGATGACAACGAGATGGGGTTTGTCGCATGTGTGATCTTGCGGGCTGACAGTCGTTTCCAGACAATGGCATCCGAGTGAGACGATTTGAAGGGGCCTCGAGGCCCGTCTTGGTGCATGCGGCGTGCCTTGAAGGGAAGGACGTTGAGGTGGGGTCATACCTCAAACATTGCAGATGTGGTTGGTGATGCAACCTTGTTGATCCTTCCATTAGTCATATGCTTGTCTCAAAGATCAGGTTGTGCATGTACAATGGACAAACTAATCGAACGGAATTGAATGTTCGGGACGACAGTTTGGGCTTGTGTTGGGGTCTGAGTGGTGAGCTCAGTCATACCTCAAACAATGCAGATGTTGTTGGTGATTCTACATGTCTGATCCTTCCACTAGTCATATGCTTGTCTCAAAGATCAGGTCCTGCATGATCAGTTGTGTGGGTTGATGGTTGCGCTTATGCGATTGTGTGGGAGTGGTGGATGGTTGTCAAGATACCGCGGTCTCCCTTTTTTGGGAAGGGAACGTTGGTCTCGTTGGCTCTAGGGGGTTGGGTATATCAATCCTTCCCTTGTGTCATGCATAGCGGGCTTTCCCTGCCTTCATGTGCTGCATTGTGATGCCTCTCGGGTTGCATCCCTCGAGGCGTCACGATCAGCTGTGTGGGTTGATGGTTGTGCTTACGCGATTGTGTGGGAGTGGTGGATGGTTGTCAAGATACTGCGGTCTCCCTTTTTTGGGAAGGGAACGTTGGTCTCGTTGGCACCCTCATCCGTAAGTGGGGGTTTAATTTCTCCTCGCTTTCATTTGGTCCTTGTGCATGTTTCCATGTGAATGATGGAACACGGTTTGGCTTGGTTGGATATCCGTTGAGAACACTAGTCATATGCTTGTCTCAAAGTTCAGTCTGTGCATGTACAGGGACAAACTAATCGAAGATGGTGATACTGTGAAGGGTCTCAGTAAATCAGGGACAAGTCTGACGTTCTCCTCGGTTTTACATCAAGCGAAGAATGTGTATCTATTTTTTCTGCAAGATACACGAGCGTCATGCAGAGGTGATGACTCATTAAGGGGAATCCTGTCGATTTGGGAAGATGATTTGGGCTTGTGTTGGGGTTTGAGTGGTCTGCTCAGTCATACCTCAAACATTGCAGATGTGGTTGGTGATGCTACCTGGCTGATCCTACCATTAGTCATATGCTTGTCTCAAAGATCAGGTTGTGCATTTACAAAGGATAAACTAATCGAACGGAATTGAATGTTCGGGATGATGGTTTGGGCTTGTGTTGGGGTCTGAGTGGTCTGCTCAGTTATACCACAAACAATGCAGATGTTGTTGGTAATGCTACATGGTTGATCCTTCCACTAGTCATATGCTTGTCTCAAAGATCAGTTAGTGCATGTACAGGGACAAACTAATCGAAAGATGGTGATACTGTGAAGGGTCTCATTAAATCAGTGACACGGCTGACTTTCTCCTCGGTTATACATCAAGCGAAGAATCCCCAGGTGGGTGAGCTCCACCTAGAAGATCCTCACTTGTCCCATCGGAGTTCTCCCTGTTGGTAGTGGAATTTTGTTAGTGCTGATATACGGGCCCTGTTTATATGCTTGGGTTGAATTCTCTCGCACAATTGCGGTTTTGAGCATCATGCAGAGGTGAAGACTCATTAATTGGGTTCCTGTCGATTTGGGAAGACGGTTTGGGATTGTGTTGGGGTCTGAGTGGTCTGCTCAGTCATACCTCAAACATTGCAGATGTTGTTGGTGGTGCAACCTGTCTGATCCTTCCATTAGTCATATGCTTGTCTCAAAAATCAGGTTGTGCATGTACAAAGGACAAACTAATCGAACGGAATTGAATGTTCGAGATGACGGTTTGGGCTTGTGTTGGGGTCTGAGTGGTGAGCTCAGTCATACCTCAAACAATGCAGATGTTGTTGGTGATGCTACATGGTTGATCCTTCCACTAGTCATATGCTTGTCTCAAAGGTCAGGTCCTGCATGATCAGTTGTGTGGGTTGATGGTTGCGCTTATGCGATTGTGTGGGAGTGGTGGATGGTTGTCAAGATACTGCGGTCTCCCTTTTTTGGGAAGGGAACGTTGGTCTCGTTGGCTCTAGGGGGTTGGGTATATCAATCCTTCCCTTGTGTCATGCATAGCGGGCTTTCCCTGCCTTCATGTGCTGCATTGTGATGTCTCTCGGGTTGCTTCCCTCGAGGCGTCACAGTCAGTTGTGTGGGTTGATGGTTGTGCTTACGCGATTGTGTGGGAGTGGTGGATGGTTGTCAAGATACTGCGGTCTCCCTTTTTTGGGAAGGGAACGTTGGTCTCCTTGGCTCTAGGGGGTTGGGTATATAAATCCTTCCCTTGTGTCATGCATAGCGGGCTTTCCCTGCCTTCATGTGCTGCATTGTGATGCCTCTGGGGTTGCTTCCCTTGAGGCGTCACGGTCAGTTGTGTGGGTTGATGGTTGTGCTTACGCGATTGTGTGGGAGTGGTGGATGGTTGTCAAGATACTGCGGTCTCCCTTTTTTGGGAAGGGAACGTTGGTCTCCTTGGCTCTAGGGGGTTGGGTATATAAATCCTTCCCTTGTGTCATGCATAGCGGGCTTTCCCTGCCTTCATGTGCTGCATTGTGATGTCTCTCGGGTTGCTTCCCTCGAGGCGTCACAGTCAGTTGTGTGGGTTGATGGTTGTGCTTACGCGATTGTGTGGGAGTGGTGGATGGTTGTCAAGATACTGCGGTCTCCCTTTTTTGGGAAGGGAACGTTGGTCTCCTTGGCTCTAGGGGGTTGGGTATATAAATCCTTCCCTTGTGTCATGCATAGCGGGCTTTCCCTGCCTTCATGTGCTGCATTGTGATGCCTCTCGGGTTGCTTCCCTTGAGGCGTCACGGTCAGTTGTGTGGGTTGATGGTTGTGCTTACGCGATTGTGTGGGAGTGGTGGATGGTTGTCAAGATACTGCGGTCTCCCTTTTTTGGGAAGGGAACGTTGGTCTCGTTGGCACCCTCATCCGTAAGTGGGGGATTAATTTCTCCTCGCTTTCATTTGGTCCTTGTGCATGTTTCCATGTGAATGATGGAACACGGTTTGGCTTGGTTGGATATCCGTTGAGAACACTAGTCAAATGCTTGTCTCAAAGATCAGTCTGTGCATGTACAGGGACAAACTAACCGAAAGATGGTGATATTGTGAAGGGTCTCATTAAATCAGTGACAAGTTTGACGTTCTCCTCGGTTATACATCAAGCGAAGAATGTGTATCTATTGTTTCGACAAGATACACGAGCGTCGTCACGCAGAGGTGATGACTCATTAAGGGGAATCCTGTCGATTTGGGAAGATGGTTTGGGCTTGTGTTGGGGTCTGAGTGGTTTGCTCAGTCATACCTCAAACATTGCAGATGTGGTTGGTGATGCTACCTGGCTGATCCTTCCATTAGTCATATGCTTGTCCCAAAGATCAGGTGGTGCATGTACAAAGGAAAAACTAATCGAATGGAATTGAATGTTCGGGACGACGGTTTGGGCTTGTGTTGGGGTCTGAGTGGTTAGCTCAGTCATACCTCAAACAATGCAGATGTTGTTGGTGATGCTACATGGCTGATCCTTCAACTAGTCATATGCTTGACTCAAAGATCAGGTCCCGCATGTACAAAGACAAACTAATCGAAATATGGTGATACTGTGATGGGTCTCATTAAATTAGTGCCAGGGCTGACTTTCTCCTCAGTTATACATCAAGAGAAGAATCCCCAGGTGGGTGAGCTCCACCTAGAAGACCCTCACTTGTCCCTTCGGAGTTCTCCCTGTTGGTAGTGGAATTTTGTCAGTTATGATATACGGGCCCTGTTTATATGCTTGGGTTGAATTCTCTCGCACAATTGCGGTATTGAGCATCATGCAGAGGTGATGACTCATTAATTGGGTTCCTGTCGATTTGGAAAGACGGTTTGGGCTTGTGTTGGGGTCTGAGTGGTCTGCTCAGTCATACCTCAAACATTGCAGATGTGGTTGGTGATGCAACCTGGCTGATCCTTCCATTAGTCATATGCTTGTCCCAAAGATCAGGTTGTGCATGTACAAAGGACAAACTAATGGAACGGAATTGAATGTTCGGGATGATGGTTTGGGCTTGTGTTGGGGTCTGAGTGGTGAGCTCAGTCATACCTCAAACAATGCAGATGATGTTGGTGATGCTACATGGCTGATCCTTCTACTAGTCATATGCTTGTCTCAAAGATCAGGTTGTGCATGATCAGTTGTGTGGGTTGATGGTTGCCCTTATGCGATTGTGTGGAAGTGGTGGATGGTTGTCAAGATACTGCGGTCTCCCTTTTTTGGGAATGGAACGTTGGTCTCGTTGGCGCTAGGGGGTTGGGTATATCAATCCTTCCCTTGTGTCATGCATAGCGGGCTTTCCCTGCCTTCATGTGCTGCATTGTGATGCCTCTCGGGTTGCTTCCCTCGAGGCGTGACGGTCAGTTGTGTGGGTTGATGGTTGTGCTTACGCGATTGTGTGGGAGTGGTGGATGGTTGTCAAGATACTGCGGTCTCCCTTTTTTGGGAAGGGAACGTTGGTCTCGTTGGCACCCTCATCCGTAAGTGGGGGTTTAATTTCTCCTCGCTTTCATTTGGTCCTTGTACATGTTTCCATGTGAATGATGGAACACGGTTTGGCTTGGTTGGATATCCGATGAGAACACTAGTCATATGCTTGTCTCAAAGATCAGTCTGTGCATGTACAGGGACAAACTAACCGAAAGATGGTGATACTGTGAAGGGTCTCATTAAATCAGTGACAAGTTTGACGTTCTCCTCGGTTATACATCAAGCGAAGAATGTGTATCTATTGTTTTTGCAAGATACACGAGCGTCATGCAGAGGTGATGACTAATTAAGGGGAAACATGTCGATTTGGGAAGATGGTTTGGGCTTGTGTTGGGGTCTGAGTGGTTTGCTCAGTCATACCTCAAACATTGCAGATGTGGTTGGTGATGCTACCTGGCTGATCCTTCCATTAGTCATATGCTTGTATCAAAGATCAGGTTGTGCATGTACAAAGGACAAACTAATCGAATGGAATTGAATGCTCGGGACGACGGTTTAGGCTTGTGTTGGGGTCTGAGTGGTCTGCTCAGTCATACCTCAAACATTGCAGATGTGGTTAGTGACGCTACATGGGTGATCCTTCCACTAGTCATATGCGTGTCTCAAAGATCAGGTCCTGCATGTACAAGGACAAACTAATCGAAAGATGGTGATACTGTGAAGGGTCTCATTAAATCAGTGACACGGCTGACTTTCTCCTCGGTTATACATCAAGCGAAGAATCCCCAGGTGGGTGAGCTCCACCTAGAAGAACCTCACTTGTCCCTTTGGAGTTCTCCCTGTTGGTAGTGGAATTTTGTTGGTGCTGATGTAAGGGCCCCGTCTATATGCTTGGGTTGAATTCTCTCGCACAATTTTGGTTTCGGGTTCCAAGGGCTTGCTAAAAAGACGATGCGATACTAGACAGATATAACTTGGATGGGATGATGATAGATGAGCATGGTTGGTGTCCTGGTTCTTGGTTAAAAGTTTCGCAACGGTGGTTGAGTTCTTTTGAATGGTGGGATGTGGGGGGTGCGGCGGGACATAGGGCCTCCGTTCCTGTCATGACTCCTTTTCCTCAACGTCCCTGGAGCGTTGTGGGTTCGTCTGCTTAAAATCTGCCTCATGGCGGTTGAGTTCCTTCGGAAGGTGGGATGTGGGAGGCATGGCGGTGGGACGCTGTAATTCCTTTTCCTCACCGGTGGGATGTGGGGGGCATTGGAAAGAATGGGTTTTTGCCCAGTCTCATGCCGTGCCCGCCTTTTTCCTCACCTTTCATGGAGCGTTGCGGTTCGGGCTTGCTTAAAAGGCCACCTGTTGGTGGCGGAGTTCCTTGGATGGTGGGATGTGGGAGGCATGGTGGGTTGGTGTTCCTTTGTCGTCCCTCGACGCTCCTGCCCTTCCCTCGCCTTCTCTAGAGCAGTGCGGCTCTGCTTGCTTAAAAGCTGCCTCAGGGCGGTTGAGTTGCTGCGGATGGTGGGATGTGGGGGGCGCGGCGGGATTGGGTTTTTGCCCCGTCCCCTGACGTGCCTGCCTTTTCCTCCCCGTCTGTGGAGCATTGCGGGCTGGGTGCTTAAATACCGCCTCACGGTTTGTGGGATCCTGTGGATGGTGGGATGTGGGCGGCGCGGCGGGACATAGGACCCCCGTACCTACCATGACTCCTTTTCCTCGACGTCTCTTGAGCGTTGCTGGTTCGTCTGCTTAAAAGCTGCCTCATGGCGGTTGAGTTCCTACGGAATGTGAGATGTGGGAGGCACGGCGGGATGGGGGTTTCCCTCCTCATCCCCTGACGTTCCTACCTTTTTCCTCACTGGTGGGATGTGGGGGGTATGGGTGGGATTGGGTTGTTTCCCCGTCCTGTCGTACCCACCTTTTTCCTCACCTTTCATGGAGCGTTGCGGGTCGGGCTTTGCTTAAAATCCACTGATTGTGGTTGAGTTCTTGCAGATGTTGGGATGTGGGAGGCATGGTGGGATTGGGTTCCTTTGTCGTCCCTTGCTGTACCGCCTTTTCCTCACCTTCTCTGGAGCGTTGTGGAATTTTGGTAGTGGTTCAAGCGCGAAACTGTCGGTATCACCAGGATGCGAGAGCGTGCTCCTAAATTTCTCATTCAGTGATATTCCATGCGAACCATAGCAAGCTGCCTTGGGCAATGATTGGTGGGAGTGCTTTGCTCAACGCATTGTCGGGGCCACGTGCGAGTTATTTGGGTCCTAAGAAACTCACACCAACAGGGTAACGATTTCCATGGTTCATTATTGGACAAGTTGGGGTGCCTTCCTCCTCAGTCATGCCTTGGGTGATGATGTTCATAAGGGTGGCTTGAGAATGTGTATCTACTGTTTCTGCAAGATACACGAGCGTCATGCAGAGGTGATGACTAATTAAGGGGAAACATGTCGATTTGGGAAGAGATGGTTCGGGCTTGTGTTGGGGTCTGAGTGGTCTGCTCAGTCATACCTCAAACATTGCAGATGTGGTTGGTGATGGTACCCGGTTGATCTTTCCATTAGTCATATGATTGTCTCAAAGATCAGGTTGTGCATGTACGAAGGACAAACTAATCGAATGGAATTGAATGCTCGGGACGACGGTTTGGGCTTGTGTTGGGGTCTGAGTGGTCTGCTCAGTCATACCTCAAACATTGCAGATGTGGTTGGTGATGCTACATGGTTGATCCTTCCACTAGTCATATGCCTGTCTCAAAGATCAGGTCCCGCATGTAAAGGACAAACTAATCGAAAGATGGTGATACTGTGACGGGTCTCATTAAATCAGTGCCAGGGCTGACTTTCTCCTCGGTTATACCTCAAGCGAAGAATCCCCAGGTGGGTGAGCTCCACCTTGAAGACCCTCACTTGTCCCTTTGGAGTTCTCCCTGTTGGTAGTGGAATTTTGTTGGTGCTGATGTACGGGCCCCGTCTATATGCTTGGGTTGAATTCTCTCGCACAATTTTGGTTTCGGGTTCCAAGGGCTTGCTAAAAAGACGATGCGATACTAGACAGATA
>CAUJRU010001533.1:0-140915 GCA_963277665.1 Viscum album | reverse complement strand
GCTTGCGATGTACGCAACTTCGAGTTTTAACAAACAACTGTAAAGACCTGTAAATTTCAAGGAATTTTTTTTTCTTAATTTTATTTGGAATTTTACAAGAACGTAGTTTCTGACGGAACCAGATTACGAGGCCCGGTGTGCCCGGAATCATTTTCCAAAGTTTAGCTCGGGTACGTTCAGTGAACGGACGAGCGAGTTTTTCTAACTTTTAAAACGGTGCTCAGAATCAAATTCTGATGGCACTGATGGAATCGCAGTGCCGATATTTTCTTAGAAACGCCTCTTCTGAAGTTGCATTTGCTCGGGTGTGGTTTTTAATTTTTGGGCTTTAAGTTAAGAAATAAAATAAAGTGGTGCGACATCTTTATTTTTATTTCACTTAAATCCACTTAAAAGCCACTTAAAACTGCTTAAGCTAAGTTAAAGTGGATAGGGTACAATTCAAAATATCCTACCCTCTTGGTAGGATATTTGTGAGGTGGGGCCCGCATGAGCCCCACCGTTTCTTTTCCGCTAAGTAACGCACCCACGAAAACCCTTTTTAAATAAAGTCAACTGGGGTGTTTCTTATACAATTAAACGCTCCTATTAATTGGGCTGTTTATTCGTTGAAATTTATTCTATGAATTAATGGGTCGTTACTTAGTTTGTTTTTCGTTTGTTGGCATGTAATAAAATAAGACCAACATTTTTCTTCTTGAGTGTTGTTCGTTGAGAGGATTTGACAGAAACCTTAAGTCCTTCATCCTCCTTTGCGAAGAATGCGAAGAACGTGAAGAACTTGAATACACGAAGAATGCCGGCCTCTAACGAAGGGCGACGAAGAACGCCGAGCCCTCAGAGATCGACGACGCGACGCCAAGTACCGCGACGCCAACGATTCTTCTCCTACGACGTTCTTCTACGACGTTCCTTCATCCGCGACAAATCTTAGATCATCTGTTGAGGTGAGAGATTGCAGACCTTTTAATTATTTTTGGTTTATAACAACAACATGGATTTAATTGTTATAATTAAATCTGTATGTTCTTGATCCTCGGGATTCGTCGACGCAACTCCGTATACCGCGACGACGCGACTCCCTTCCTCGACGTGACGATCCTCTTCTCCCACGACGATCAATTATGCGAAGAATGCATGTTCGACGACTTCGACAAGGTAGGGGTTTGATTCTTAAAAATCTTTGTGATTTATACCCGCGGCGTTTGTTAAACTTTTGTTGTGTAATATTCCTTTTAAAACCGCTAACGCGGTGGGTGCGGACTAACGAACAAGTCCGAACCCATCGCACTTTTTTCGTTCTTGGTGCGTGAAATGGCGGATGATAACAAACGGGGCCGCAATGGTGATTTGAGGGCCTGACAGTGAAGAATGGGACCCGGAAGGAGCCACGGCGCAGACGGAAGTGGAATCGGTCCACTGGAGCAACTCCGGTGGCCCGCGGAATCCACCGGCGGCCGACCAGACCCATGACCGCGCGGGTCTACTGACACACGGGACATGGAAAAGCTGCGTCCGTTGACCCAGCACGGCCCCACGTGGGGCCGCGACACTTCATCCCACGGGGGAAGCGCGCCGCGCGGTTCCTCCGCCCGGCCGCTCGGCCGAGCCGAGCCGGGCCGACCCGCCGGGTCGGGTCGCACCCAGGCTGCACCGGGTCACGCCAAACGGGGTTGGACCCGGGTCGGGTTGACCCGGTTCGGGCAGACCCAGGTGGGGTTGGGCCGGGTCGGTCCGGGCCCAGACCCCCCGTTTCCGGACTCTTTTCGGTCTTTCGCTCATAACTTGAGCTACGGGTCTCCAAACGACACGCCGTCAGCGTTGATGAAATCCTTGGATCGAGACGGTCATTTAGGTATATCAAACTCAAGGTTTCGGAATATCTTGGATTCAGTCAGGTTGGTTTGTACACGAAACCAACCGGGCCCTCGGAGCGGAAACACTCATATCTTGAGCTTCGGACGTCCGATTGACGTTCCATTGACATTGTTGTTTTCCTCTAAGTGAGACGGATCTTTTGGATTAATCCACCCGAGGTTTGGATGTAGGTGGAGTACGGTCGGGTTGGTTTTGCCTTAAATACCAACCGGGCCTCTGGGACGAAAAAGCCAATATCTCTCAGACCGGGCGTCCGATTGACGCGCCATCTGTTGCGTTGAGTTCCTATTGACGATACAAAACTTTTGGATACATCAACTCTAGACTAGGTGTCAGTCGATGTATCAGACTCTCGGCTCGTGGAGCGGACCCTCCCGAATGAGCTTGCTGTGTGCGGGAACCCTAGAGCTGGCTGCGACTGCTACTGTGATGACGGCGACTGTACAGAGATCCTCAGTGGATTCGACGGCGACGACTATAGCACTCAGCGATCCTTTGTGGGTCAGTGCTACCGATCCTATGTAGGTCCGATCCTGTGTGGGTCAGTGCTTAGCAGTCCTGTGTGGGCCAGCGCCTACAGGTCCTGTGTGGGCCCGATCCTGTGTGGGTCTTTGCGGGGGTTAGTTACCTATCGATCCTATGTGGGTCCGATCCTATGTGGGTCATTGCGGGGGTTAGTACCTTTCGATCCTTTGTGGGTCTAACAACTTAGATGGATCAGTGATCATCTCTATCGTCATTCGAAGAAGTATACCTGTGTGAGCTTAAACCCTGTTTTTCTTTCCTTCGTGGATTGTGTTGTGCCATCCTGTGTGGATTTACGTTTTGCTTTCCTTTGTGGATTGTGTTGTGCTATCCTGTGTGGATTTATGTTTTGCTTTCCTTTGTTGATTGTGTTGTGCTATCCTGTGTGGATTTAAATTTTTCTTTCCTGTGTGGACTGGGTTGTGCTTGGGCTCGGATGTTGGAGCCGAACGGGAATTGATAACTTAGGTATATGTATGGGCATATACCTAAGCAGTGTCGGATGTTACTTCGTGATTGTATCTTTCCTTTTTGAATTATCCTTTGTGGATTCTGGGAGACCTTCGGGGGTCTCGGGGTCCCTATTGAGTAGCTTATACTCACCCCTACACGGTCTATTCTTGTACTACGTTTTGTTGGTTACAGACAACGGACAGCGCTGATCGTGGTGGAGGCTTGCGGAGCAGGACTGTACCTGGAGGTGGACCACTGGGCGGGGTTTACTCGGAGCGGACGGCTGGACCGAGGAGCTGTGGAGGCTATCTGTACCCACCCTTCAGGTGGGGCTTCCAGAGGATGGCTTGACGCTTCGACTTTTTCTTTCTGTTGCTGTTTTCCCCTTTCAGTTGTACTTTACAGTTGGGCTTGTATTTCCGGCCCCCTTTACTTTTCCGCACTTACTGTTGTACCAGTTTTTACTTAGTGTTTACTTCTTCCTGCTTACTCAATGGTGTTTGTTGTTTACTTTACAAAGGCAATGCCTTCCCTTTTTCAGGATTTACACCTTGGTGCTAGTCGCCAGCCCCTGGCCTATGGAAGGCGGGTTTGGGGTAGTCACGAAACGGGCCCCGAGGACGGGTCATGACAAATTTGTATCAAAGGTGTTCGGTTCTACCACAGACTCTAATATTTCTTCTATGTGAAGCAATAGTGTTAAGCGTATTGAGTGTGGTTATCAGTCCAGGGAGCCCAGTGTTGGTGCGGCAGCCGACGTATCCGTACACCAGGACCCTGACATCTGATTTCTGACATAATGCACAAAAACGTTGATTGCATGTGTGTTTCAAGTTTTCTTTGTGATTACTTTGTATCAGCTCACCAGGTATACTGTTCTGACCATGGCGCACCTGTTTCCTTTCAGGATGGCCCCACGATGGAAGCTGGCTAGGGTTCCGAGAGTTGTACGTGACGACAACCCGCCGAGCGACGAGGCCTTGGTACAGGGCCCTTTGACAGCAGAGGCACCGGCGGTACCTCTACCCCCCGAGCCACCGATGCTTCCAGCCCCAGCCGCTGACGATGCACGTCGCCTTAGTGCACTGCATGAGTTCCAGTGCCAGCGACCGCCTAGGTTCCACAGGGAGATGGACCCCCAAGCAGCCGAGGACTGGCTGGAGGTAGTGGTACGAGTTTTCAGGATAGTGAGGGCACCAGCAGACCTCATGGTGATCCTCGCAGCGAGCCTACTGCACGCAGCAGCGGGCCGATGGTGGAGCTTGATGATCCAGGTGCACGATGAGACATCTATCATCAGGACAGACTTTGAGGGCCTCTTCCGCTCAGAGTTCATCCTGACCACCCTCCGTGCGGTGTGCATCCAGGAGCTTGTTAAGCTGCGGCAGGGCAGCTTGACGGTCGCCCAGTACTCGGCGAGATTTACTGATCTCTCGCGCTACTCGACCGAAATGGTATGGGACCCGTTCTTCCGGGCCCCAACCTTTGAGCAGGGATTGAGACATGAGATCAGGGCATCGCTGATCTCCCTCAGCATTACGACTCAGGCAGGAGTACTGGAGCGAGCCCTCTTGATCGAGAGCTTTCTTGCTGAGACTTCTCTAGCGGGGAGACCTACCGCGGGTCAGCACGTAGCAGAGTATTCCGCAGCAGGCAGTCTACGGATGACTTAGGGGTCCAGGAAGACCATACCCTCACGTAGACGGCCTCAGGACACTGGCTCAGCAGTGCGGGGCACACAGCGCGGAGCTAGTCTTTCCAGAGGCAGGCAGTACTACACATGTGGCGGACATGGTCACATGGCTCGTGACTGCCCGACCCACCGTGCTGAGGAGCAGCAGACAGTTGAGGGGCCACCTAGGCAGAGGCAGAGGGTCGACCGTGGCGGTTCGCAGGGAGGAGGCGGATGAGGCAGAGGAGCTGGCCGAGCAGCAGGTGGTGGACGACGCTTTGAGGCTCTACCACCACCACCACCAGGAGGTCCACCCTGACCACAGGGAGCTGGCGGGTAGAGACAGGCACAGCTCCAAGTAGCAGAGGCCTACGACCACGGAGCGCCCAAGATGATTCAAGGTATGATCTGTGTCTATTCCACCCTTGCTGCAGTTCTTATAGACACAGGAGCTAGTCACTCTTTTATATCCACTGCCCTTGTTCGAAGCTCGGAGATTCCGACAGAGTCGTTGGCTTGATCCTTACGGCTAGAGACTCCTACGGGAGCAGACTCGACGATTACGCACTGGTGCTGGCAGTGTGAGCTTACTCTAGGAGGCTAGAGCTTCGGCTGGGATCTTCTTGTAGCGGCGTCGAGGCCTTACGACGTCATCTTGGGCATGGATTGGTTATCTACAGTCAATGCACAGATTGACTATATTAGGCGCAAGGTGCGATGTGTACGCACCGACGGGCGCAGGTTCACCTTCACTGGCGAGAAGGGAGCCTTCGTAGCACAGGATGGACTACCGCAGAGGAGAGTACAACCCATCACTCATCAGTTGGCTAGCCTCATCCTAGGAGCAGTTGACGTGCAGAGTCGTAGTTTTCCTGCAGTGGTGGATCACTACGCGGACGGCTTTCCCGACGACATTCCAGGGCTACCTCCTCACAGAGAGGTAGACTTTCATATTGATAAGTACCCTAGGACAACCCCGATATCCACTCCAGCATATCGGATGGCCCCCGCTGAGTTTCGAGAGCTACGGGTACAGTTGGAGGACTTGTAGGGCAAGGGATTCATCCGACCTAGTGTTTCACCCTGGTCTTCCCTGATATTGTTCGCCAAGAAGGCGGACGGGAGCTTGCGACTGTGTGTCAACTATCATCACCTGAACCAGGTGAAAGTGAGGAACAAGTATCTGCTACCGAGGATTGATGACCTCTTCGATCAGCTCAAAGGAGCACGGTGGTTCTCGAAGATAGACCTCAGATCAGGCTGTCATCAGCTCAGAGTTCGGGACGAGGACGTGCAGAAGACGGACTTCAGATGTCGGTATGGCCACTATGAGTTCTTGGTTAGGCCATTCGGCGTAACCAATGCTCCAGCTGTCTTTATGGGCCTAATGAACAGGATCTTCCAGCCATACCTCGATCGATTTGTCGTAGTCTTCATCGACGACATTTTGATATACTCGACGACTGAGGAGGAGCATGCCTACCACTTACGAGTTGTACTAGACACACTCTGAGAGCACCAGCTTTATAGAAATCTCTCGAAGTGTCGGTTCTGGATACGTGAGGTCCACTTCTTGGGGCACGTCATCTCTGAGGTGGGAGTTGCAGTGGATCCTACGAAGATCGAGGCAGTGCTAGCTTGGGAGCCACCCAAGAGTGTGACAGAGGTGCGGAGATTCTTGGGACTAGCTGGATACTATTGGAGATTTGTGACAGACTTCTCCAGAGTTGTGGCACCACTCTCATCTTTGACGAAGAAGGGGAGACCATTTGTGTGGTCAGACAGATGTCAGCAGAGCTTCCAGGAGCTAAGACAAAGATTGACCAACACACCTATCTTGAGGTTTCCTGAGGAGGGAGTGGGGTACGTAGTCTACTGCGATGCATCAGAGACCAGACTCAGATGTGTCCTGATGCAGGAGCGGGCAGTGATCGCCTATGGATCACGTTAGTTGAGGCCGCATGAGCAGAAGTACGCTACCCATGACCTGGAGTTAGCATCAGTGGTCTTCGCTCTGAAGTCATGGAGACACTATCCGATGGGCGAGCACTTTACAGTCTTTTCTGACCATCAGATTCTCAGATACATCTTCTCTCAGAAGGACCTGAACACGAGACAATGGCGATGGCTCGAGTTCCTCCAGGACTATGACTTTGAGATAGTCTATACTCCTGGGAAGGGGAACGTGGTAGCTGATGCTCTCAGTAGGAGGACATGCATTCAGCTACTTGAGGAGGTGAAAGAGAAGCTAGCCTCTTTGCAAATATCCTTCGTGGATAGAGATGGAGCATCCCTCCTTTAGTCTCTCATAGTCACCCCTCCACTACTACAGCAGGTCTGAGAGGCATAGTGTGGGGACGCTGACTGTGAGACGCGACATGCACAGATATCCTCAGGACACGCACTGATGGCTTCTCCTTTGGATCAGAGCACGACATCCTTTTTAGAGGACGTACCTTGGTACCAATTTCTTTACGAGAGGATGTGATGAGAGAGTTTCACACTTCTCCTTTGGTGGTACATCCTGGAGTGGCGAAGATGTACCAGGATCTCAGACGACAACACTGGTGGCCAGGCATGAAGAAGGTTGTGGTAGAGTTCCTTTCTCGATGCCTCACATGCCAGCAGGTGAAGGCAGAGCACCAGGTACCAGCAGGCTTGGTACATCCCTTGGAGGTCCCGGAGTGGAAGTGGGATGGGATATCTATGGACTTCGTGACTGGAATTCCATGCACTTCCAGAGGTCACGACTCCATTTGGGTGATTGTCGACCGACTCACCAAGTCGGCTCACTTCTTACCCATCAGAGAGCAGGGATCAGTGGAGATCTTAGGGCGTCTCTATGTTCAGGAGATTATATGGCTTCACGGCATGCCATCGTCTATTGTCTCTGATTGAGATGCTCGCTTTACTTCTAGGCTTTGGAAGGGGTTGCAGGAGGCGTTCGGGATGCAACTACGTCTGAGCACCGCCTTTAAACCTCAGACGGATGGTCAGACGGAGAGAACCATTCAGACTCTCGAGGACATGCTCCGCGCATGTGTCCTCGACTTTGGTCACAGCTAGGAGGACCACCTACCCTTGGTGGAGTTTGCGTACAACAACAGCTACCACTCCACCATCGGGATGGCACCATACGAGGCGTCGTACGACAGGCCTTGCAGATCTCCTTTGTGTTGGACAGGCCCTGGGTAGTCAGCACTTGTGGGACCAGAGATGGTCCAGGCCATGGCAGAGAAGGTCTTGGTCATCCAGGAGTGGATGAGGACAACTCAGAGCTGACAGAAGTCTTATGCTGACAGGAGGCGGAGGCCACTGGTGTTCGAGGATGGCGACCACGTCTTCTTGCGTGTCTCACCTTGACGTGGATTATGGAGATTTGGCCGAGGCGGCAAGTTGTCTCCACACTTCATTAGACCATTCCAGGTCCTCAGCAGGATTGGCGAGGTGGCTTATCACCTGGCTCTACCACCTCAGTTGCACCATGTGCACGACGTCTTCTACGTATCTCAGCTAAGGAGATACGTGCACGACCCGACGCACATCATTGACCATGGGGAGCTAGACATTGATGATGGGGTGACTTTTGCGGAGGTCCCGGTGGAGATCGAGGACCGACAAAAGCGGGTCCTACGTGGTCGATCGATTCCACTAGTGCGCATCAGATGCCAGCACGGGAACCTCCAGGAGAGCACTTGGGAGCAGGAGGCTCAGATGCGTGCTCAGTACCCACATTTGTTTCCCTAGTTTATGATGTATCTTTACGGGGACGTAAAGCCCTGAGGTGGGAGTGATGTAAATACCCGTAAATTTCTAGGAAATTTTTTATTCTTAATTTTCTTTGGAATTTTACAAGAACGCAGCTTCTGACGGTACCTGATTCTGAGGCCCGGTGTGCCCCGAATCATTTTCCGAAGTTTGGATCATGTACGTTCAGTGAACGGACAAGTGTGTTTTTCTAACTTTTAAACCGGTGCTCGGAATCGAATTATGAGGGCACCGATGGAATCTCAGCACCGGTATTTGCTTAGAAATGCCTCTTCCGGAGTTGCGTTTGCTCAGGTGTGGTTTTTAATTTTTGGGCTTTAAGTTAAGAAATAAAATAAAGTGGTGAGACAACATTATTTTTATTTCACTTAAAGCCACTTAAAAGCCACTTAAAGCTTCTTAAGATAAGTTAATGCAGATATGGTACAATTCAAAATATCGTACCCTCTTGGTAGGATATTTGTGAGTTGGGGCCCGCACGAGCCCCACAATTTCTTCTCCGCTAAGTAACGCACCCACAAAAACCCTTTTTAAATAAAGTCAACTGGGGCATTTCTTATACAATTAAACTTTCCTATTAATTGGGCTGTTTATTCGTTGAAATTAATTCTATGAATTAATGGGTCGTTACTTAGTTTGTTTTTCGTTTGTTGGCATGTAATAAAATAAGACCAACATTTTTCTTCTTGAGTGTTGTTCGTTGAGAAGATTTGACAGAAACCTTAAGTCCTTCATCCTCCTTCGCGAAGAATGCGAAGAATGCGAAGAACGCGAAGAATGCCGGCCTCCAATGAAGGGTGAAGAAAAATGCCGAGCCCTCGGAGATCAATGACGTGACATCAAGTACCGCGACGCCAACAATTCTTCTCCCGCGACGTTCTTCTCCGACGTTCCTTCATCCGCGACAAATCTTCGATCATCCGTTGAGGTGAGAGATTGCGGACCTTTTAATTCTTTGTGGTTTATTATAACAACATGGATTTAATTGTTATAATTAAATCTGTGTGTTCTTGAGCCTCAGAGTTCGTCGACGCAACGCTGTATACCCCGACGATGTGACGCCCTTCCACGACGCGACGATCCTCTTCTCCCACGACGATCAATTCCGCGAAGAACGCATGTTCGATGACTTCGATGAGGTAGGGGTTTGATTCTAAAAAATCTTTGTGATTTATACCCGCGACATTTGTCAAACTTTTGTTGTGTAATATTTCTTCTAAAACCGCTAACGCGGTGGGTGCAGACTAACGAACAAGTCCTAACCCACCGCACTTTTCTCGTTCTTGGTGCATGAAACGGCGGACGATGACAAACGGGGCCGCAATGGCGATTTGAGGGCCCGATAGTGATGACTGGGACCCGGGAGGAGCCACGGCATAGACAGAAGTGGAATCGGACCAACGGAGCAACTCCGGTGGCCCGCGGAATCCACCGGCGGCGCGGGTTGCCGGCGCGGCGGCGCCGGCAGTCGGAGGCGGCGGCGCCCCGGCACGCCACATGATGGAGCTGCCACGGCTGAAGTCGCGGCGGTGGCGGCCGACCAGACCTGCGACCGCGCAGGTCCGGCGATACACGAGACGCGGCAAAGCGACGTCCGCTGACCCAGCGGCCCCACGTGGGGCCGCGACACTTCATCCCGCAAGGTCAGCGCGCCCCGCGGTTTCTCCGCTTGGCCGCTCGGCCGAGCCGAGCCGGGACGACCTGCTGGGCCGGGTCGTACCCTGGCCGGGCTGGGTCCCCCAAACCGGGTCAGTCCGGGCCCAGACCCCCCGTTTCTGGACTCTTTTCGGTCTTTCTTTCATAACTTGAGCTATGGGCCTCCGAACGACGCGTCGTTAGCGGCGATGCGATCCTTGGATCGAGACGGGCGTTTCGGTATATCACACTCAAGGTTTTGGAATACCTTGGATTCGGCCAGGTTGGTTCGTACACGAAACCAACCGGGCCCTCGGAGCGGAAACACTCATATCTTGAGCTTCAGACGTCCGATTGACGTGTCGTCGACTTTGTAGTTTTCCTCTAAGTGAGAAGGATATTTTGGCTTAATCCGCCCGAGGTTCGGACACAGGTGGAGTATGGTTGGGTTGGTTTTGCATTAAAAACCAACCAGGCCCCTCGGACGAAAAAGCCAATATCTCTCAGAACGGGCATCCGATTGACGCGTTGTCTGTTGCGTTGAGTTCCTGTTGACGATACAGAACTTTTGGATGCATCAACTCTGGACTAGGTGTCAGTTGATGTATCAGCCTCTCACCTCGTGGAGTGGACCCTCCTGAACGAGCTTGCTGTGTGCGGGAACCCTAGAGTTGGCTGCGACTGCTACTGTGACGACGACGACTGTAAAGAGATCCTCAGTGGATTCGACGGCGACGACTACAGCACTCAGCGATCCATTGTGGGTCAGTGCTACCGATCCTGTGTGGGTCCGATCCTGTGTGGGTCCGATCCTGTGTGGGATAGCGCTCAGCGGTCCTGTGTGGGCCAGCGCCTACAGGTCCTGTGTGGGCCCGTCCTGTGTGGGTCTTTGCGGGGGTTAGTTACCTATCGATCCTGTGTGGGTCCGATCCTGTATGGGTCATTGCGGGGTTAGTACCTTTCGATCCTTTGTGGGTCCGACGACTTAGATGGATCGGTGATCACCTCTATATTCATTCGAAGAAGTATACCTGTGTGAGCTGAAACCCTGTTTTGCTTTCCTTTGTGGATTGTGTTGTGCCATCCTGTGTGGATTTACGTTTTTCGTTCCTTTCTGGATTGTGTTGTGCTATCCTGTGTGGATTTACGTTTTGCTTTCCTTTGTGGATTTTGTTGTGCTATCCTGTGTGGAATTACATTTTGCTTTCCTATGTGGACTGGGTTGTGCTTGGGCTCGGATGTTGGAGCCGAACGGGAATTGATGACTTAGGTATATGTATGGGCATATACCTAAGCAGTGTCGGATGTTACTTCGTGATTGTAGCTTTCCTTTTTGGATTATCCTTTGTGGATTCTGGGAGACCTTCGGGGGTCTCGAGGTCCCTAATGAGTAGATTATACTCACCCCTGCATGGGCTATGCCCGCACTACGTTGTGTTGGTTGCAGACGACGGACAGCGCTGATCGTGGTGGAGGCTTGCGGAGCAGGACAATACCTGGAGGTGGACCACTGGGCGGGGTGTACTCGGAGCGGACGGCTGGACCGAGGAGCTGTGGAGGCTATCTTTACCCACCCTTCAGGTGGGGCTTCCTGAGGATGGCTCGATGCTGCGGCTTTTTTTTTTATTTGCTGTTTTTCCCCTTTCAGTTGTACTTTACAGTTGGGCTTATATTTCCGGCCCCCTTTACTTTTCTGCACTTATTGTTGTACCAGTTTTTACTTAGTGTTTACTTCTGCCTACTTACTCTGTGGTGTTTGTTGTTTACTTTACAAAGGAAATGCCTTCACTTTTTCGGGATTTACGCCTTGGTGCTAGTCGCCAGCCCCTGGCCTATGGAAGGTGGGCTTGGAGTAGTCACGACACGAGCCCCAAGGACGGGTCGTGACAACAACAACCAATCAAAATAGATGTTATGAATAATGATATATAGTTTTTGAAATTTTAAAATATTTTTTCAGAATGGACTTCATTTTTGTATTCGTAATATCAAAACCAGCTTAGGGTGAATTTTTGGTATTTTTCTGAAAACTTACAATTTTTGATAAATAGTGAAAAACAATGAGTTATTGTTTAAAACCATCCTTTTATTTAAATAACAAGTTATTTTATTTAAATTTATTTTAGGTAAAAATAGATATATAATACCTATATATGTTCAATGTAATACATTGGAGTCATTTTATATTAATACTTGTTATATAAAATTTTATTAAACTTTTTATCTCATTTTACCCACCTTCTAGGTGCATTTGATGTTTTGAAAAAAATGTAATTTTATTATTTCTATGAATTTAATATCAATAATTCGTGAGACATGATTGAAATTAGTAAGTAAAATATTGTTCAATAAGATGAAAATAATTTTTGGTGGATAGTAACTTTTCACTTTATTTTACAACGGTTAAAAGTCAATAGGGTAATTAAAGGTAAAAAATGATATTATAATTACACTAACACATGACCTAATTTTATTGGATAAGTTTATTTCAACTAAATTACACCTTAGGAATCAAATATTATCCTTTTGGTCCACTTTGTTTATATTAGGACATTTATTATTATTTAATTTAAAGAAGATTTAAAAGTGTTAAATTCAATGTTTAATAATTTAACCATTTTCATTATAGGGATATACATAAGATAAATTTGAAAAACAATACTCATTAGAAATCTATAATGATTTCCTAAGTAATAGTATTTTATTTATAATTTTTATATCTTATATAATTAAATTTATTTATGACATAAGGATGATGTAGTAATTACCTTATTAATGAAGGATTAATATAATGGACATTATAAATATAAAAGTAAATTTAAATTGAGACCTTTGATGAATTCCACAAATTTTATAGGTTAATATTACTTTTTTAGAGTTTATTAAAAAAATTCTAAGTGATAAAGTTGTTATGACTTCCACAAAAACACAATACCAAATAGTGTCAAAATTGAAAAAACGAATTTTTAAAACAAATACAATATTATTAATTGATATAATATTCCTAAAAATATAAGGTTCATCCAAATTACATAGATAAGGATAGATATATCAATAACTAAGCACTTTAGGTTCTCTTTTATTTTTATAGTATGTTTATTAACCATTTATTATAATAATACAAGAATACCAGGTAAAAGTTAAACTATTTTACTAAGAGATAAATCTAAAAGATATGGTTAAAAAGGTGATCTAAACCACTTTAAAACCTATTGGTTGAAAGGTTATCAACCCATCCCCATATTACCCTAGAAATAAGTCATTTTTTATCAATTATAAACCAAATATTATTATATAATAAAATAATATTTCTGGCTTTACCTAAAGTGACCATCACATTTTTTATAAAAGGGTACTTCCCCTTCTCTCAGACTCACACCTGCAAAGCCATTTGGCTCAGCCATAACCTACTCAAAGATCTTCCCAACTACCCTCTCATCGACCTAGGGGCATTAATTTAATTATAAATAAAACCCATGGAAACCTTTTGATCAACTCATAAGGAAATAACCGAAGAAGAGGTAATAATTTCACCACCTCTTTCAAATTTATTTTCTTCTTACACTTACTCTTTCATTGTTTTTTCCATAACAAAATAATAATTATAGTTTATTATAAAAAGTTTTATGTTATTATAATTATATTACGAACATATTCATTATTCTATCCATCCAATGAATGACATGTTGCTATACGTGCATACGTATGGCTTATCATCTCCATTTCATTGTGTAGTTTGTTATTCAAACACTTCATTTTTTGGATGGGTATAATATTGATTATAACTGATGTAAATAATAAATATAACATGTTATTAATTTTTTAAATATGATATACCATCCAATTAAATTCAATTTCCCCATCAATAAAATGATATTGTCACATGTGTGTATGTACGGATTACCATCTTCATGAACATGATTAAATTCATTCCCCATTATAAATATTCAAAAATAATTTTCATTTTATGTTTAAAAATAATTTCTAAGATCTTAATATCATTCTAGATGCATATAAAATATATCCTATACATAACTAACATGGATTATGTAACCAATCATATAAAGGAAAGCGAATCGGTTAACATATGAAACAATGATACTAAAGAAATATTATTAACAAAGAAATATTAGAAGTTCATATATGATATAATATTTATGTATGTGGTTATTGAATTATTTAATAATAATGATTTAACTATTATACAGGAGGTTAATGTACACTCAATAAAGGATAATTACACTGTAAGGGTAAATTCTACAATCTCTTCATTATCTGAAGTTGTGTTTACGTGAGTATCTATTAGGACCTATTTATCATCCACATCCTTGTTTCATAAAAATGTATTTCAAAAAAAATTACTATTTGCAAGACTATGGGGTAATGTTATTTTTTCCATTGTCTTAATTTTTATAAAATGTTTATAAAGTTATCGTTCTTTCATTTTCCAAACAAGGCCCTTTATGACATTTGCAACAAAATTAAGGAAACAATGTTTTTTTAACATATATGGTGAGTATAGCTATTTTTGGCCATTATAAAATCTTTGAATCTTCCCATACAAGATTATAAGAATATTTTCAAACTAAATGATTTATTTTATAATTATGTTACATTTAAATTATTTCAAAATAAAAAGAAATATTTCTCTCAAATAGTTTTGATTTTATCTATGTCAACATCCTTTAATGGATTTTACACTTTTTTGATGTTGATTTATTATGATACAATCTTTTATATTGTATTGAAGGTTTTGGGATATGATTCACTATTGATGTGTTTTTTTATACCATTCATGGTTTATGGGTAAAGTATTGACATTTCGTATGATAGTTTTTTTATGAATATTTTTGTAATGTTTCATCCTTTTCATATGAGGAATGCATTAGACTTAGTAAGTGACGGGTGGAGCCCGCTATAGCTCCTCGATGCATCGGTAGGTCTCATGAGACAAACTAGTGTCTTGTCAAAATGCCTTTCCAAAATCTTATTTGTATTCTTGGCACGAGGCCTTGACTATGTGGTTATGATGTCTGACATTATGCATTCAATCATTATGAAATTGGATATTGATATTATATGTGATTATTCAACTAGTAGAATATCCATGTGAATAAGTAAATAAAATTATTTGATTCGTCTTTGTTGTATTATGATAATGTTTAAGTTCAAAAGTCTTCTATTTTAGTCTTACACATTAACTTAAATGTTTATTCTCATTTATGAAAATTTATGTTATATTGTTATCCTTACTAAGCACCTGAGCTCACCCCTTCCTATATTTTATTTTTCTTAGTATGTGGAGAATTATATTATAATTGACCTGAATGGATATTCTAAGGGAGATTAATGTGTCAAATGGAAACAAAATTTTGTTTTTTTCATTTCATAATGTAATATAAAACTTATGTTTGTATCTAATACTTCCAAGGCTACTAAATTAATCAGTCTTTCAGGATTTGATCCCTTGTGATCATGCCAATGTTATTTAATAATGCACCGGCTCCAGTCTTCTTGGGCCAGTACTTTATAGATAATGATATTTTGATAAATATATGTTTCATATAAATAATTAAATTGGATGGAGCTGATTTCCTTGGGAACAATTAATGATTTTATTGGAAACTAGGTTATGCTATCATGGATTAAGTTGACAACTTAATGGACCTATGTAATATTTCCAAAAAAAAATGAATATAGAAAATGAATTTTTCTCATAAGGATTAATTTTAAATCATATTATTATGTTTTTTAAGAGAATACATGATTAAGGAATTAATATGTTCATAATGTGACAACCAAGAAATGCCTTATGATTTATGGGGGGGGGGGGGTAATGGTTAAGATGATTTAGTGTATTTCTTTCTAAAGTGTTGTATTTTCTGCATCTGAATGATTATAATCCTATAAATTTAAGGAAATTATATGTTAAACATTATGATATTATTGTTAGTTTAATGTATTGTCTCACTATAGGTGGACTTATGAATATTTGATAACGTGTGCCAACCTTTTTGTTGTGATATAGATAGATGGAATATCATATCATTCAATTTATGGATATCAAGATATTCTAACACTTTAGGAGTGATGAATTAAAATTTATTTATTAGAATAAGATATGAACTGCATATAAATTGAAGCACAACATAAGGGTGAGATTGTGCGACATTCATGTAAGTGTATCTTCTCATATAAATTATTCAATATTAATAAAAGGTATCATGATCTAAATGGTTTTCCTGATAGCCTAATTTTTATGATACCAATTGACCTTTTCAAACATCTTTTATTTATGGTTTTTTGATTGTTAACTTTAACTGGATCCCCTACTTTATTGTGATCAGTTATCTTTATCATTCTATATTATTATTTACACTTTTCCTCCATGCCCAAATCTTTACGTATGTTTCCCTATGTAGAATCTTATGTAGAATCTTACTTATGATTTACATTGGGTAACAATTATTTTTAAAAATAAAATTTTTAAAATTATGTTAAAGAATTCATTTTTATGATGTGAGATCCAATGAAATAAATTTTAAGGTATTAATCCTTTAATAACTCGGATAAATTTAGAGTGTATAATTCATTTTAAGGTCAATAGAATGTAACAACCCAAGATTTTTATTGGATAGATGTTTTTTAATTTTGTTTATTTTAGGTGTTGTATGCTACAATAAGATAATTTTTCACTACATTAAATAGTTGATTATCTTTTTGAATACACAAAAAAAATTTGTCTTGTGTTACAGACAATATTTAGTTCCTTTGATACAATTCATTTCACGCAAGACTGAGTTTTAGTGAACAACTAAATATTATTATGTTATCTGATAACCATGATATTATAATAGATGATATGAAAAGTATTAAATGAAATATGAAAATATATGTTACATACACACACATATTTATTTATTTATTTGGGGAGCAATTAATTATAATTGAAAATAAACCGATTTTTTAGTAAAATGAATCGTTTTTCGAAGAAAGTAATTAAATGAAAGTAAGTGAGTTTATGAAATAATAAACTCACCATTAATGAATTTTATTAATGAAATATATATATATATAATATATAATATAATTTTTATAATTCAACATATTTTTTTTCTATGCATGATATAAGAACAAATTTTTTTTTGATAAAATAAGTATTTTTTAAAAAATGCAGCTTTCTTCCATTAGATGGTTTAACAATTTTAAATCCACATTGATACTTTTTATATTATTTTTTTCTAAATATTAATCTTCATTGAATTTTCTGTATTAAAATTACTTCGGTTTATTTATTTATATTTTTCTGAAAATCTTTAGAATTTGATGAATAGTAAAAAAATTTATTCATTTCTATTGAAAACAATATTTTTTTTTCAAATTTATTTATAGTGTTATATTATATATTTTAGTGGTTTTAAAGTATAAATATATTATATTTATTTATTGAAGATAATTATGTCATTGGGTTTAATTTTACCTTGAATTTATATGTTAAAACGTATCATTTTTTTTTGCATGTCAAAACTTTTGAAACATGTTTTCTCATTCCGAAAACATGATTAATTTTATATTTATTAAATAAAATTGTAAATTTTTATGTTTTAAAAATGGATTCTATATTTGGAATAAATGAGTCCAAATTATGTAAAAAGATTTATTTTATTTTTGGCATTATGAATTGTAATTTCAGTAATTTTTTATTAATATGATAAAATGGTAATTCACTTAATTAAATGTAAAAATAATATTGAAAAATTACACTACAAATTTTCAAATACCATTGGAGGAGTGTGTTTCAACATAAATAATTCTTTGGTCGAAAGAGTTTCATTTGGAAGCCAGTTGAATGAGATTAAGACATTTAATATATTTTATTTAAGGAAATGTTAAATACGTCTTATCAAATTTTAATCGCTATATCATTTTAATATAAAGATATATGAAATATATGTTCGACTATAAATAATCATTTTAAATATATATTTTTTATTTATCATGGTAATTTATTTTTAATTTTTGGGATATAAAAATTAAGGTAAAGGCTTATATAATGATGATGTAGAAATTATTCAATTTAGGAAAAAATAAATAAAATATCTTTAATTAAAATGATAATAACCATTAAAAGACCAAAAAACATGACCAAATCTTGAAAGTAGAATATATCTAGACTATAATAATTCATTATTCCAATTATTGACCATTTTGATCCCCATGGAAATGATTATGAATCTAATAATGTTTTATTTAATGTAATGTTAAAGTTGTCACATTCATGTTTTAGGAAATAAAAAATATTTAATATAGGATTTTTCAGAAGATATATTCAACTATAATATTAATATGAAAAATAGAAGAATTATCTTTATCATGGTTGATTATTTTTAATATCTTCCAAAAAATATAATTATATTATATAGTTACACAATACTAATGTAATAATTATTTTATTAATGGAAATATCATATTAATGTAATTAAAAATAATATAATAAATATAATATAAGATAACTAATTTACACAATGAATTTTATAGAATACCTTGACCCAATAGGGATATAAGAAAATATTTTTTTATGGTTTTAACATCTTATCTTGATATTTTTTAAAATCCATGAAATGAATAGTGTGATAATTAACACTATTGATATTTTTTCAATTTAAAATTTTATAAATATTTTAAAAATACTAAAACATTCATAAATAATATAAATATTTTTCATATGGTGTAATATATTCTTGATTTTTAAATTTTTGTCTATGTGACAAAAAATTAGTACAAATTACAATTTTAATATTGAAACATTTTTTACCTTGGTTAAAATTAAAATATAATTGATATGGGTTAATTAAAAAGATACGGTATAAATTGATAGAAAACTAATCATAATTTTATTTTATTATTATATTACAACCATATATCATCTCATATTATGAAAAATTAAAATTTTAATGTTTTTGGAGGAGATATTATTTTATTATAAATAAATATTTTTTTGATATTCCAAAAGTACCCCTAACCTCAATTGTGAATGGGAACCTCGTCCATCATTTCTTCACAACTCATTAAGCCTTCAATATTGGATATAACCCACCATTTTACCTTAATAAATTCCATAGAGACATTCTATATGTTGTATTATGACCATATATCATCTCATATTCAAAAAAATTAAACTTTTCATGTTTTTGGAGGATATATTATTTTATTATAAATAAATATTTTTTGAGATTCCAAAAGTACCCCTAACCTCAATTGTAATTGGTAACCTTGTCCATCATTTCATCACAACTCATTAAGCCTTCAATATTAGATATCACCCACCAATTTCCCTTAATAAATTCCATAGATACATTCTAGATGTTGTATTTGTTTTAAACATCCTACCCTAGTGCATATTAAAGGTGATCTAGAGAGAGCTCGTCGAAGAATATGTAGTCTTCTCTACAGATTCATTCAAACTTATTTATTATTCTACTAACTCATCATTAGGGTTCTCTATTATAAAGTAATAAATCCATTATAATTTATATTCTAAGATGTTATTATGATTATGTGTAAACCATATTATATCTTCTATCCATCCTATGAGAAATGAAATTACCACTATTGTATACGTATAACTTATCATCTAAATGTCATGGTGTAGTCTCTTTATCATGAAAAATTTATGTTAATTGGTATACATATGAAAATTATATACATATATAATAATAATAATAATAATATGATATTTATTTTGGAACAACAAATTTACCATCGACTACAATACATTATACTATTGAGGAAACAATATCATCACTCGTGCTTATGTACACCCCACTGTATCTATGTCGTGATGTGATTTATTTCCAAGTACTCCAATTATGAATGATTATATAAATGTATATAATGAATAAATATGATATATATTACATTAATATAATTCATTAAATTATTTCAATATGTCATATTTACAATAATTGAGTCTTATTTGAAAAAACATGCATGTGAAAATAAATCAGTTAACACCGAAAGAAGATAAATAACAAAATATTAATAAAATACTGATAATATGATCTTATATGATATCATAAATATAAATATAATTTTATAATAATTTAATAACACACTTTAACTCCTTAAACAAGAGTTTTGGATAAATTAAAATGGTACACACCAAAGGTAAGATATAATTTCATAATCTCATTATTAACCAAGATTTTTTATATATAAGTACTTATTGGGGTATGTTTATCATACATTTCCATGTTTCAAAAAGATGTATTAGAAAATATTATTTCTATTATTCTATAATTTTTTAAATTCAATGTTATACATTAGTTTCTTTTTAGTAAGTGGTATGAAATGAATTTTTTTCCTTTTCTATACAACATACTCTTTGAATTATCCAAATAAGGTATAAGTGAAATGCTTTCTTTTACCATATATAGAATAAAAATAATTTTACAGATTCATAACACTTTATTTCCAGGAATCTTCCCTTAAATTATTTGATGTTTACTTCCATGGAAACAGTTTTCATTTAAAATTTAGATTCATTTTAAGAAAATAAAATATTTTTGAAAATGATTGGATATTTTCCACAAGAATTGTGTTCAAGTGATCTTTCATAATTATTTCTCATATAATAGGATATCCATCTATGTTACTCATGTATTTAAAGTAAAATAATTAAATTTTTCCATTCATATTCACTATTTTTATGTTTTTTATTATTACGGAATAATTTTTATGAAACTCGTTTATCTTTCACATGATATATGCTTTTGAAACCCAATTATTTTCATGGGATATGATAAGGTTGTTTACGATATTGGTGCACTTATAAGAATATTTAATTTCGAAATGGGTGGGATCTATATCTCCCTACAATGCATCGGGTAAAGATGGATAACTCATGATGTATATATATTATGTGTGAAACTAATTTTATGTTCACAAAAGTTTATGGTTGGACCTAGTTTCCAAGTATATATATTTATGAAACAGCCTGATTTCATGTCCTTTATGTATTCAATGAACCTGACATTAGTTATACAAATTATAAAATCTATATTTTTATGGTATTCTACAATTTCAATATTTTTTCCATGTTGTGATTTCATGTTTTATATTCATTTTTCTTTATGATTAATATATTATGAAGATCCAAATTTTATTCCATTACTCATGCAAATGATATTTCGATATGTATGGTGTGATCACCTTATGTTATACTGATGTTTTCATAACCTTATGTTCTTTCTATGCTTACATATCTTCTATGTTTTCCCGTACTGAGAATATGATCTCACCCTTTCTTATGATTCATTCCTAGTAGATGTAAATAAAGGTATTAAGTATAATATGTCAAAAAAGTGACTAGTTATGAAGAAATATGTGGTAGAATATGTATATTCGTTATTAACCAGTTTTTTTTGTTTTCATGTTTTCAAAGGCGCTAAACTAATATGATATTTGGGCATGTGTTTGTTTAATGTATCAAATATTCCACAATAGTGATGTAATGTCCTTGTATGAAAAGTGAGGGTCTCTATAATATCAATCAGTGCTGGGATGTCACAAAACAAGGGGAACTCTTGATGTACTAACCTATATGGTATGGAAGAGGATGATCTAATGCTTACCTCATGAATGATATGAAATTTAAATGGTATCTTGTATGCACCTAAATATAATATAATCATATTTTCTAGGTTTTGGTTGAAAAAATGATTTTAAGATTATATTTTAGGAATATATTTTAGTTCTACATTATGGTTTGGTCTTTCTTGGAATGGGTCTCTATTATGATAAATTATTCAAATTAATTTTTTTTTCTTTACTTACATGAGTATTTAGAATTATGGAATAATCATTTAGGTGAAATATATCAAAATAAATTTCATGAAATTTAAAAGAAGTAATAATTACATTTCATTGATAAAAATGATAATAATTGGGTGAATTTAATTTTAACTAAAATGGTTAAGAACCCATTTTTACCTTGTCAAATAATAATATTTTTCTAGAATTAATACATAGTGATATGTGTGATTTTCATGTTACACCTACAAGAGGTAAAAAATAACTTTGAAAAGATAATTACTGACTAATATATATATTATTCCATGATTATACATTACATGATAAATATAATGTAAAATATAAATTTAATATCTATATAAATGAGGTTGAAAAACATAGTCAAATAATATTTAAATTACTAAAATCCAACATTGGATACAAATATCATTTTCCTTCAATTTTGGAATCCCAAGGGATCATAGATAAAGTGATTACTCTATATAAACCACAAAAAAAAAATTAGTTATGACAAATAATATAACATTAAGGGAAATGGTTAGTTTAATTCTGTCTCTCATGAATATTTCCAGAGGATTTTGGGGAGTGGAATTATTATCTATGTGTCAAATCATAAATAGGATTTCCATATAAGGTAACACTATAAATCCATATAAATTATGGAATCATAAGAAACCGAAACAAAATTATTTAAAATACTAGGGTTGTCACAAAATTCAAAATGTAATACCTTGAAGGAAAAAATAGGAAAAAGTGGAATTGATATAATTTTTCATTGATATGTAGTTAATTGAAAAGAATATTGATTCATGGTTATGGAATCCAACAAATCTGAAGTTGTTAATATAGTAATTGAATCGAGAGATTATCTCTTTTATGAATATAGGTCAACATTTTTACCAAATCAAGTCCATATTGTGGAATTTGGGTCAAATATAACCTAATATCTATAAGATATGATCCCGAAGATTTATAGAAGTAAAGGTCCATTAAAACACATGTGTCAAGGATCTAATTTATATATATACTATTGATAAGTAACAAGTGATAATATTGTTATACAAAATCTAGTATTTCATTATATATAGTAAAACCCAAAAACATCAAATGGGATTATAGTATTGTCTCATGCATGTCATTGGAAGGAAACTATAAATGATAATATTTTCATTATAATCAGGAACAATACATGTATATTAGTATATATTCCTCAATATTCTCAAATGATATATTGTATGTCCATATTTTGATGATATATAAAGTTTATTAGAAAAATTTAAATATTGATACAAGAATGGAAGCATAGGGTTTTATTAAATAAGAAGGATTATATTATTTAGATACAATGATTCTATGCTATGAATACTTATATTAGAATTATTTTTAATCATATATATATAATTTTTAAATGGACTAAAAACATGTAAAAAAAGAATAAATAAATTGTGAATTAGGAGGAGGAATATAGTAGAAACAACATAGGATTAAAAGTACCTAGAAAATAAAAAATGATTCAAAAATTGGTTTTATCCTTTTATAGTCTAAAAAACTGAATGAAATTGAATAAGAAACACAATTAAATAATTTTGTCAAATTATTTTTTAGTTACCTAGTTAGAAAATGTGATTATAATAGTTTCCATAATAACTATGGTGTGGTTATTCTTTTATATGATGATAAAATATTAATTTTTTTAACTGATATGAATAATGTCAATGAGGAAGGTATATTTAATCATGAAAAATAGATATTAAAGGGTTTGATGATGAAAATGAAATTATAATAATCAAAATTATTACGAATAATAATTATTTTTTTCTGATTGTAAATCATTATATAGAATATTTGTTAAGGAGGTAAGAATTATTTTACTTTTCATTGGTTTATATCGCATTACAACCATGTAGTAGGATTATATGTAATCCTCATAGGATGGTTGCTTAACTTGAATATGGAATCATTATTGGGTGTCTTATGTATCCTCTAACTATGAAAATATTTGATATTGAATCGATTATTTTTAAATTGAGTTTGAATACATGAAATAATATTTCTAAATAATGGGGTTTGCTTAAAAGATTACTCAAATTTATTAAGATTAATATGGATTAAAATATATTCTATAGTTGAAAACCAATTTTGTTAAATTTTATTTTCTATGATATTTTTATTATTAATATGTTGGATCACCCTTTTATGGGTGATCACATTTTTACAGTTAGAGATAAAATGATCTACCGGGGATTAAATAAAAAAACCTTTTATATCAAAATACATTATAGTTTCATTATTTTATATGCTACTAGAATATAAGTGGACTAGATTATATCCCTTTTATCAAATATACCATTATATCCTATGCTAATGTCTTTATTTTCTATACATTATGATATTGAAGAGTTTTTTATAGGGAATATATTAACACATATAATTTAATGTTGATACACATTTCTCTCAATGTTATATATATTATATAGTTGATACAATATAGTAAAATATGTTTGGATATTTCTTAATAGATCCAATATTTTTTTGTCTTCCTAAACGAGACATTCACATGCTTTTCTCTATGGAACCATATTAGGAATGGGTTTAATTTCCTTTTAAAAATTCACCAATTATAGGAGATCAACATAAATTTTGAAAATCATATATATAAATTAATTTTAGGAAACATTATCATATATTTTACAGAAACCCCAAATTCAAATTATATTATATGAAATTTAATTTTAGTGAATATGGGAAATGGTGGTTGAGTTTAAAGATATTAATGACCCAAAAAAATTTATCTAGTAATGAAACATGTGAATAATTTTGTGTTCAATTATTTGAATGTAGGATTGGGTCCTCTCAAAAGATATTATCTCATTGGTTCTTAGATATTTCTAAATATATAAGAGACATAAGACCATATTGGTTTCTTTTAAAAGGCGAGGAACTAAGGAATCTGAACAAAAATGTAAAGGATGAATTAGAATTATAATAGGAGTAACCGGTTCATGGATATGTAAATTATTTTATTCATTTAGAATAGATTGGCCTTTATAATAAAAAGGTACAAATTGAGAGACATCATTATTTTTTAATGTTAATTTGAAAACAATGTGATTTTTTATTTATAGATGGTGTTTATAAATATTTTAAATTGGATAAAGATTTTTTCATTTTATTTATTTAATAATATTTTAAATTTTTTATGTTTGTTTTTAAAGAGAATTTTTTTTAATCCCACATATTAAATTTGGTTAGAGTGGGGTCTCCATTATAAGAAGGAAGACCTTTATCATTACTAAAAAGAATAGAGGGTGGAATAAAATTCATATGGGGGATGATGAATATCACCATCCAAACACATGAAAATGGGATCATACAATGTTTCACATTCATAGTTTTCTTTTCATTTTAAATATCACTCCATTGAGAGGTAAATAGAGGTTCCCAGATTTTAATTGAGGGAAATGTAGTTTATATTGGTTTGGCCTCAATATCAAAATGATTATCTAATGGGTCAACCTATTTTCAATGATTAATTTGGGCCTAAGTCATCAATTTTATTTGCTTTAATATAAGGGATACATCTATTCACTAATGTTTGCGATCTTGGAAAAATATTTTTTTCGAGTTTTATCATATACACATGATTACTTCAGATTATATATTCCTTCCCCAAATAGGTTTCTCCACATTTCCAATGGTTACTGGAAATCATATATGAAGCATTACTCTAATTCATATTAAATGAAAATCCATGTAATGTAAAATTAATTCAATTCAATTAATTCATCTTAAATTTTATACATCTAAAATATTGAGATTTCTATCTTGTTTTTTTTAATAATTTAAGGATAGTTATTTTTTGAAAATAATAAATACTATTCATTATTCTTTTTATTTAGAAGCCTCTAAAAGTGTAACTCTCCAAAAATTATGAGTGTAAAATAATGAGACTCCATTCTATACTAAAGCGTATTCAAATCAAATATAGCACACTATTGGTATGGAGTGGGAAAATTTTATTATAGAGAGATGCATCTTAACATTCCTCACAAGTATCCATCCACTAGAATATGAGTAATGTATATACCATTATCCACTAATATACCCAAAAATGTTAAGAATATTTTTTTATAAACATGGATAGAGAGAAACATAACAACGTGATAAACGATGAGCTTTTCATTGTTAAAAAAATAAAAAGGTGGAAAATTATGATGCACATGTTCCTTTAACACTGAAACCGGTGTACAATCTCTCAAATCCAGATCGACTCACATATATTGATGAGAATCATAATGGTTCTTACAAGAGGGATAAATAGGAAAATAATGATCTCATATGTGAGAGACACATACTCATGAATTGTCTAATGATCTCTTCGACACATATCAATAACACCTAATGGATATGTAAATCTATTAGTATTTAGATCATAAAATATAACAAAGGATAAAAACGTAAGAATTAACAATTAATTTTTTTTCAAATGTTAGGATATATATTATATCTTTCATAAATTTGTTTTCTGCTATACAATGTTTCTTAAAACATTCAAAGAAAAGAAAGATAGACATGGTTGATGTAATCATTATCAAATCCACCACTGATAAAATTATCCCTTCTTTTATTGATGTTAAATTTTTTCTAAAACATAAGAAGGAATATATTTCCTTCAAAGTGATACTAATATAAAAAGAATATAATAAGGTATATAAAAATCTTGAGGATGAAAATAAATATAAGGATGTAAATTCACAGTCCTTGTATAGAGGGTGTGAGTCTATATGGGTCCAAAAAGTGTGAAAAAATCCATAACATCATTATAATTGAATAGATGAATCTAAAAAGAAGAAAGGAGCATAATTTAACTATGAAGACAAAAATTATAATATATATATATATTACATAATAATATATTAATATCCATTTCAACATCAAAAAACATGCATGGGGACAATAAAGGAATAGTGTTGTTGACGCTGAAATTTGGAGAAGGCCAACATCATAAGGATAATAAGAAAACAAAGGAACCCAGGGAGGAAGATAAGATTCCAAGACCCAGGAGGTTGCGGCACACAAGATTCAGAGTATGCTTGCAAGTGGCCCACGATATGAAAAATCATGCATGCCCAATATAACTTCAAGGGTGAGCATAAGCGCAGCTCCAATTTGCATGCCGATTTTGACTTCAAGTGCATATTTTTGCACAAGGCCCCTTTGTGCACCCAATCTACCTTTAAGGGAGAGCTTCCACGCAGCACCCATTTGGGTGCCCAATGCGGCACTAAGTGCACATTTGCGTGCATCCTCTGTTTTCACACCCAATGTGGCATCATGCACACATTTGTACGCCGTGCCCCTTCCTCCCCACCCCCCCTGAGGACTTTGTATATAAAAAGACATACCCCCGCCCTTAGGGGATGGTGAAAAAAGATGAAGCGACACTCTGCTGCGTGAAAACTACCTCTTTTGTGACCGCGCAAAAAACACCATGGCTTTCAGGTATTGGATTTTTTACGACAGGTCCACCAAGGGTCCTCCTTCATATGGGCCCTCTTGGGCATGATCATCATTAATTTCATTTCCCCCAAAGCCGTTTGCATGCAAGATACCCCATTTTCGCGCAAGTTTCCTCTACACCGGTCCGCACGTGTGCGCATCCCCTTCTATATTTGCACGCAACCCTTCCATATTGCAGGAAAACCTGCTCTCTTGTACACAACCCTTCCATCTTCCACGCAACCCTTTTCTCTTGTTCGCAACCCTTCCATCATGAATGAATACCATCCATCTTGAGTGCATACCTTTCATCTTACGCACAACCTATTATCTTGCACGTGCTCCATGTGTCGTCCTCCCCTCAATGCGCCATGTCTGAGCCCCTCTTATGCGCACCACACCTACGTCATGCACTCTCCTTTCATGTGGCTCTTCAAGTTTTCGTTAATATATGTCCAAGTCCCTTGGGCATTGTCTCACATTGAATTGCTTCACCTCATGATTCTTCACATAGGCATTCCAATGGCTATTTCATCTTCTTATAGGCATGCTAATGTGGACCTCTCAATGGATCACTCCACAACACCCCTGAACCATTACATTTTTTAATGTCTTCCCTTCCTCGAGGGCATGCAGTTATTAGTTATGTAAGCCCTAAGGGTGCTGAGTGAAATCACCTCATACGAGTTGTAGGACATTAAACTACAAATAACCATCATCCTCAGCACACGACGTTGAACTGTGGCCTTACCATGTGCATTATACACGGGGTGCCCCATCTTGGACATTCTCTAGGCCCAGTAGTATCCACTAGAAGGAAATCATTCCTCACATGGAATTATATCCTCTTTGTTGGACTGGCATTTGTCTGTGGGGATAGGGAAACCAACATGGTCTAAGCCCCTAGATTTTCTTGCATGAGGTAGCATCCTTGCTCCTCCTCTATTCCTCAGTGCCAAATCCCTCTCCCGTTGTGCTTTGTCACCAATGAGCCTCCGTCCTGGAGTATGTCCCATTCTCCATCTCATGGGCTGTGAACCACGTGTAAGCCATTGTTTTCTCATTGGGCTGGGAACAACACATATGCCCATGATTCCAATTTGGGTTGCGAACCACGCATAAGCCATTGTTTACTTTTTTCCCACTAACCACATGTAAGCCCCATTCCACTTCCACGTACGCACCTATCGCGACTTGATCTCCTGGTCCTAGCTGCCTGTAGTTTCTCACACCGAGCATGACTCACATGGGCATAGAATAAGCATCAACCGTGAAATTCTCTCTGGGAAGCCTAGAGAGTCTGTCCCGAACACCCTACCTTAACTACGTGGACTTTGATCCATGAAAAAGTAAGTAGGAATCCTCCCTGAGGCTCAAACCCACAAACCTTTGGGTCCAACCCCCTTCACGTTGTCTCCCACCTACATGAACTATGTGGACTTTGATCCTTACCAAGGTAAGGTATATCAAATGCCTCCATGAGGTCTAACCCCTCCATCCTTTGGGTTCGACACCCTTCATGTCGGTTCCAACCTACTAGAACTACATAGACTTTGATCCATGACAATGTAAGGCATGTAGGAAGCCTCCCTAAGGTTTAATCCCACCACTCATTGGTCCCGACCACCTTCACATTGGTTCACCAAGCTCCTTCTAAACTACGTGGTCCTTGATCCTTGCCAATGCAATGTATGTAAGAATCCTCCCTGTGGATCAAGTCCAACAACCATTTCTCTCGACCACTCCACATCAGTCCACCCCCGTCTTGCATGACGTTAAACCACACAACCACTTTTATCCTGCATGACACTAAAATACCCCACATCCAATGGTAATCTGTTATGCCCCCATCCAGCGGTATGCTATTGTAAAACCCACCCAATATAAATCCATTGTGAAACTCACACAACGGTAAGCCATTGTGATCCACATTCAGCGGTAAACCATTGTCCACCCAAACCCAACGGTAAGCCATTGTCATCCCTTCTGTTGGGACCCATATCACTGGTCCCTCCCAGTGGTGTAAGACCAACCATGGGTTTTAACCACATGTAAGCCCCAATATATCATCGGGTCGCTATCCTATGCACACACCCAAATTCTATACTCCTATCCTGAACTACGTGGACTTTGATTCCCTGCCACAGGGATTCGTAGGAGGTCTTTTCGAGGCTCAATCCCAACATCACTATTGCCCTCGTGTTGACTCCATCTCATTCCCCATCCACTCCACTTATCATCCATTTTCTATATTTATTATTAAGAGGGGTTCCAAATCCCAGTGGGATCATGCCACCTCATTCTCCATTCCCTTTTTCAGTAACTAGGTAACTAACCATGTGTTATCACAGACATCAGTGTTCACTCCAGGGGTTGCACCAATCTAATCCACTCTAGTTAGTGTTCCGATCAGTCTGATTCATATTTTCTACATGTTAAACTCACGGAATACCATGTGTTAAACATGGGAAGTAGAGAAAAACCTCATATATATTCTTATGGCATATAATACCCCAAATTCTTCGTGTGATGCCTCAGGCTTCCGCACCCCCAAGAAGCCCTATAATTAGGGGAAGAAACCCAGACGTGCCAGTGTTCAAACATCTAGAAATTCTAGTGAGGTCCAACATGACTACTTCACTGACTAAAGGATACTGCCCAGACTGGAACAATTTAAATTTCTTGACAGAAGCAGTGTAATTAACTAGTGTCCATGATGAAATGGCACTAAGAATAGTTTCATGAACAATGTATTAGTCTATAAGGGAGACCCATAATATGTGACAAGTTCCGAGGAAGAATCCACAGAAGGATGAACCGAAACCTCTTCATCTGATATGGTTCAAGGAGAAAACGTCCCCCAGTAAGTGATGGAAGCCACCCGCCTTTGGAAATAAGGAATGCGAGGCAACGGCCCCGTGTCCTCCATAGACGGATGTGCGTACCTCAACGAAAGTGTTGGAAATAGAAATGGTGAACCCAATGTGAATATATTATTTTAAATGTGGAGATTAGTATCATTTGAAACATCAATGTTTTCCCATGTCACCAGATCCTGTTATCTAGCATCAGGTCCAACCAAGAAAATTGCAGGCCTAGCGTGAAACTCACCAGATGATGGGGTAGTCAAAACATTGGACATCCCGGTCTATGACATTGTTAGCGTGGATCCTTCTTACTATCCATGGGAGATGGAATGGTGCTGGGTTACTAGATGTCAATTTCTTTGTTTCAACACAAATGGTATAAACTCCCTGCTATAATGAACCAAGATGCTCCACCAGGAATATGATCAACACCCAACCACCAACATAGGGGCAGAGAAAATGCCATAACAACAATCCCACATGGATCAACCACTTCTGCAATAGCTTCCACACTCACAGCTGCTGGTCACCCATACCCCATCTCCCCTTCAGAATCCATACAATTACATGTGACAAGTGAGCTCGTATGCCAATATGGGTTGGAGGGGATGATCCCAACTTCGGATATGGCCTGCTAGGATTTAAAGGGGTTTGCACCTCATCTCCACCACCACCCCCAAGGGATGCGCAGGGATCGACTACTCCCCACCCCAACGTACTATCGTTTCGGGAGCCTCTCCCCAGAATGTCTCGATGACTCCCTCCCCTATGCCGATGAGGTAGGGGATGTCCGTGCCAACCTATTAGGGATCCCATTCCAGGGGCCCCCATGAAGGGACTCCCTAGGCTGCGCCAGTGCCTCCACCTAGTACCACGGGCAGAAGAGTAAATATGCTATGTACTGGCACTACTAGCCTTGGTCAGGCAGACCCGACGCTAGCGTCGGGCGCATGCCAAGGAGGATTCCCACCAAGGGGAGTTTATGTCAGCACTTATTGTGGCCCGAGACAATACCGGCATGTATCATCTTTCTTATGTGCACAATGAGCAGGGTCACATATATACCCAGTCTAGATCGGTGCCCCAACTACCATGCGGGCAAGCTGAGTCGCCTCTCTTGGTCATCGATGCAGGGAGAACCCGCCACGGACCGACTCACAACAGCGACACCCAATACAGATGTCCTACCCGTACCACCACCATGGAGAACGTGGGTCCTCCCCACTTCCAAGAACGACATGGAGGTCCACCCCATGATACCTTCAATCTAAACGATGGTCCTCCCCATGACAGTGACACTCAATACCGAAGCCTCTCTCGTGCTCATTGAATTGGGTATGGGTCATTCCTCCTACAACAGACCACCGATATGGAGATGTTACACATCTGGTCAATCTCCAGTATGGGGGGAATTACCATGTATTTTTATTTTCTAGTGATGGTTCTCCTTTCCTCAGAAATTAGAGGTGTGAAGGCCAGCTTCTCTTCAACCGCAGTGAGCCTGATGGTCCTACCTATGTTTGGCTTGACCAGTATAAGGACCCTCCTCACACACACACTTCCAAGGGAAGCAAGAATGGAGGTCCTTCCGGTTCTCCTATCTGCTCTAGAGGAGGTCCTACCTACTCCATTGTTTCTTGTGGAGATTGGCTCCACACGTCAGTCGATGGGCAGAGTGGTCCTACCTATGTTCCCTTTGATATCTGTCTGGGTTCTCCTCACATCCCAGCTCAATCAGGTGGAAGTAATCCCCACCCCATCACCAGTATGGATGAATGACCTCCTCATTCCAGAAATCTACCCTGTCCCAAATAGCCATCTTAGGGTAGGAGGGCGGGTTGTCTCCACCACAAAAAAATGCCAAGAAGTTTTAGAATGAGATTAAACTAGTTTGCTTCTCGGATTCTAAAGCGGAATACGACTCGTCGATGGAGCCCTCACCTAGATTCTTCATGTCAAGGGACAGGGCAGGAACAAGGCATATCAGCCTCATCCTTCCCGAATGTGAGGTCCATCAGAATCCAGCCTCCCTATGAAGGAATATCTAGGTGAAAAAAATTTGGCAACCCCATAGGTTATTACTGGTCAATCACCACCATCATCGCCAGAAGCACTCTATACCTCGACTAGAGATCATGAAGAGCTATTATGGGGAAAAAGGGTGGATGAGTAGAAACGTAAACCATCAATGGAAACCATAGTACCTATTCCAGAAACTGCGGTCATCATCTCATCTTACCGCGATGTAATTTCCATGTCACTACACTATTCAGAGGATATCCCAAAATGTGGTGGCTTTTCTACCCTCTCGCTATATTCTCCACTGTCCAACCTGCTATCTCAGTGGTCTGAATCTATACCACTACCATTTCCCCATCAACCTCCACTAGATGAGTGGGGTAATGAAGAGACAGACCCTATGTTTGGAACAAGGAGCTTGTGGGATTTCCTCACAGTAGACCATTTCCCTGAGATGTTTTGGCCAGTTGCAACCCCAAATTTTCGGACACCAAAAGAGCTCACCTAGGAGGAGGTTGGATTATTTATCTAGACCCTCCAGGTGACTCATTTACTCCTTTGTAATCAATAAGTGACCTACCCAATGAGTCAGCAACACTTAGAAGATATCGGCCAACAATGTCGTTTGGTCGATTTAGCTGAACTCCCCGTGTCCTAGTGCCCAAAGTCACTATGGCGCCATAAGAACCTCCAATAACGATGCATCCAGAGCATTAAAGTGCTCCATAGGATAATAAAGGAGTACTATACCCATGTTAAAATTTGGGGTTGGGGGTATTACATGGCCCTCCATTTTAGTTCCAACCGGCACTAGCCCGATTTGTCAGGCGACATCGAGGATATGCCTCCAGGAAGAGTCATGGTTAACATGGATGACCAATCATAGGGAAAGAATGAGCTGGAGCACCTTGATGGGGACATAACCCCTGAGGGAGTACCACAAATATTGGATCCTTTGGGAAGGGTTAATTGTCAGCAGATAAATCTACTAGGTCTTCTCATGTCCACTGAGACACTAGTTCTCAGTTGGAATCCTAACAAGGGAAAGGAACTCCTCAAAGCCATCAAACCCTTTGACCAATTTGGATCATTGTTGAAGGCGGACGACAAACCTGAAAAATCCATGTTGCACCAGCAACACACTGAATAGAAGAAGGTTGTCGATGACCTCTTTGCTGATCGTGTTGTGAAGCGATGACCAGACTATGGTGATCCTCATCCAGGGAAGTAGGGGCAGGCACAACATCCCATAGGCGAACTTCCCCCAGGTGACCCTAACCATCCTGCCCATGCAGATAGGGTTGAGGCTAGTACTTACAGTATGAGGGTGTGGTAAATGTCGCCAAATCCTCTTGAATGGCGTTATAATCCTCGAGACCCAACTCGGATTCCTCCAGCTACTCAACACGTCATTCCACCAGTCGCCCCACGAGCCGCTGGGCCTGTTTATCGTATTGAAGAACCTTCCAACACACTGGGGGTCTTGGATCCTCATCAAGATAGAAATCCCTGCCCAAATGATCCAATGGTGGCACTCATCACCCTCCTCAAAGCCCTAGAGACTCGACAGGTGGAAATCCCACCTGATTTCAAGCTATACCTAGCATGGGCGGATGATATGCCAGCACCGTTGGGTTTTGGGAATCCCACCTTTTCCCCCAATAATGGGATGGGGACCCTCCATAGTTCCTAGAACACTTTATCTCAAGGTGTGGACCCATGTTAGGAACTCCAGCTCAATAGGAAACCACTAATCACCGGTGTTTCGTACAGACATTGGAAGGGTTGACATTTGTCTGGTACATCTAGCTCTCCATCGGGTATGTGGCCAGCTGGGAGGACCTTCATAGGAAACTTCTCTGCTAGTTCAGTTCTACTACTCATAAGATGAGTATAACAGACCTCTTCAAGTGCATGCAGAGGCCTGATGAGTGTGTTTCCGACTTTGATAGCCAGTGGAAAGGACTCACATTCTCTCTTGACATGCCGCTGACTCAAAAGCAATTACTGACGATGTGCATAGGGAATGTCAAGATGGAATTGGACCCCTCTTTGATCAACCATAACTATCTTGATGGATCCTGAGACTTCTCTGATAAGGCCCAACGCCTCTAGGATTCCTTACTGCAGGCTAAGCAGGAACACCCATTGAATCCTGCAATCTCCATGAGAAGGGTCTTCAGGATTGAGCCCACAGAAGTGGATCCAATAGAGGCCCCTAGGCAACTAGAGTTTTTACTAGTGGAGCCACCTCTACATCCTCGTAGTGTCCCTCCACCTCAGGTGCATCCTTCGTCCCAGCAGCACCCAACTAAGAATAAGAAGGTCCCCCACACAATGCACCACCACCGCCTAACAGAGATAACAATGCTCCACCTCCTCAGTAGGATCCTCCTGCCCCTCATCTAGGTTAGGCTCCGAGGGCCCCTTCTCGGTTAGGAGGAACCATACCTACTCATTCAGTGAGGTAGAAGTGACTGGTTATTTCCGAAGTTCCAATAGTAGGGGATTTTATGTTTTCTTGAATGCAGGAGGCTAGAAGAGTTGAACCACACTGATCGCCCTAATTATTGCCCCTACCACTAGATCCTGGGGAACACACTAAAATAGTGCTATGTATTCAGAGAATGTCTTCAAGAATAGGTGGATAAAAGCATAGTCTAGTTGGGCCCAGCCCCGACACACATGGCGTACGTCTTCGTGAGGTCATATTATATTAGAAATAGTGAAGGTGAGAGGCATCAGGTTTTTATCCAGTGGTCCCATAAGTATGACTACTGGATGGCCCATAAAATAGTCGTCCATGCCCATGGTGTTATCCTTGAATGCCTGAATTAACAAGAGCCTTCAAAATTTGAAGAATATACTTCTGTGTCATCATCTAAGCCATCCTCTTCCCAGAAGAGCAAACACTAGTGGCGTAAGGGAAAGAAAGTCCCCTGCCAATGCATTCTTCATCCCATACTCTTGGAAACTTCATTCCCCCTGAGATGGTGATCTCTCCCAGAATATGTCTAGTAGTGGAATACTCTTCGAGTGATAGTCAAGGGTACGCCTCAGTTAACACTGTGGAGATGGTAAACCCCTACATGATTTCTGATAACGAGGAGTTCTAGGATGAACCTCCAAATGTCCTTATCCATCATCAGCTTCGATGGAGCCATGGTTATAAGGGTTGTCTATGTGCTTCGATCATTACTTCCATCCAGGCTATGCATGCTACCAAAACTAGGCAGCATGCCCAATGTAGAGCTCATGACGTGCATCTTTCTCACTTGGTGACATCAGGCACACCTTCACCGCCGTTCGTGTTGATGGATCAGACAGAGCCACCTAGACTACACTATGACCAGCCACGACCTACTACAGGACGATCTCAGTTGTTTGACCCTTATTTGGTTTTCACTCCACAGGCTTTAACTTGTGAGAAGTGAGTTATTCCTAGTACCAGTCATCCACCAGTCCAGTCGACAGGACCCACCAAAATTCCCATCATAGAGAGACCTCCTGTAAGCATATGATTATGCTTGGCACAAATGTATGATGTTATTAACCATCATGGCCATATTCTAGCAAATCTCTCCATCCTGGAGGCCCTTCTCCTATCATCAGATATGCGTGAGGCCCCCACTGAGGCTTTAAGAATCCCCCTCCAGTTTGAGATGGAGGTAGAAGCCGCAAAAGACTTTCATGCTAAGGTAGTCGATAATACTGAATGCCATGCCATCATCTCATTCTATGGAGAGAATTAAGGATCGCCCATATAAGAAAATATTCACCCACTGTACATCACCAGCCAGTTCAATGGTGTGGATGTTTGCCGCTGTCTTGTCGACACGGGCTCTGGGATCAACCTAATCCCGACTCAGACACTATGAAAACTGAGATTGTACAAGGTTGATATGATTCCCTCTTACCTAATAATCCACGGTTATGATAGGATGGAGCAAACAGTTGTTGGAAAGATCCATTTGAAGACCTAGTTCAGTGGTCTACTTTTCAGCACTGAGTTTATGGATGTCTTCCAGGAAACCGCCTACAATGTGTTGATGGGTAGACCATGGCTCCACCTATATGCGGTGGTTCCTTCATCATATCACCGGTGCCTTATGTACTCCCTTAATGGTTGAGTTGGTGTTCCTCAAGGTGAGGCATCCCCATTTTCCTCTTGTGAAGCCCTCTATCTGGATGTCGGCTATTACAAGAGCAAGGACCATTAGATTTAGACTACTGAGGTCGAGAAAGCTACAACTGCGACCAACCTGTGGGGATATCTTGATGATGCATACGTCTTTCCAGACCATCTATTGGATGCTTCAACACCGGACATGGGTAAATGCTTCGTTGTTTATGGAATGAGGGGGAGGACATTCGCAAGTCTATGTGATACCTGATGGTCACATCATATTCCTACACAAACTGGGCTCAGGTGATCCCAGAGCCTCCAATTTCCATAAGGTATCGGGATGTTCGCCCCATGGAAACAACAATACATCATACATGCTTGCTTCTCCAGGACAGAATTAACTATATCAAGCTGATGCACCACTATTTATTTGATATCATCAAGTGTGGCCCCTTGGGCCAAATACCATATGGGATTGGATCAACAGCTTTCACCGCTATGCTTATGGTAGCACAAGAACTCCCTGATGCAGTGTCCACTGCCATTTAGGCTGGTACCTACCTCCAATCAAGAGTTTTCGATGTAGAGGAAGTTCCCCCAGCTAAGGACCCCCTTCCATATGTGAAGAAGAGGATTTAAAGGATTCCCCCCACCTTTGAAGAGGACGTCTCCCCCATGGTTGGTGAGTTGGTACAGGTGAACCTCGATAGTGAGGCAAACCCGAAACCCACATTGATTAGTGTTGCCATGCCTCTTGAGGAGAAAAAAAAGTACATAGAATTTCTTAAACAATGGATTGATTTAATCTCCTTGAGTTATGATGAGATGCCATGACTAGATCCTTAGGTAGCCATCCATTGCCTCAGTCTTCTGACAAATCATAGCGCATTCAAGCATCCTCCCAGAAAGATGCACCCTTTGCACGATGACATGGTTGAGGCTAAAGTTGATAAGATCATCAGAGTCGTTTTCATTACGAAGATCCAATACCCCATGTGACTGGGAATCATTTTTCTAGTAAGGAAGAAGAATGAATAGATCAGGGTTCTCATCGACTTACACAATCTCAACTGTCACTATCTGAAGGATGATTTTCCCCTTCCTGTGACGGAATTATCGATCGATGCAACAACCATGTTTCAGGCCCTCTAATTCATGGATGGGTACTGCAGGTATAACCAGATATAGATGGCCCATGAGAATGAGGAGTCTATAGCCTCTAGGGCACCGTAGGGTATTTTTTGTTACCAAGTCATGTCATTTGGATTAAAGAATGTGGGTGCCACCTATTAGTGGGCTATGCATCGCATATTTAAGCTGATCCTCAAAACATCGGTGAAATGTTACATGGATGACCTTGTGGTAAAATCATGATAGTGTTAGGACCATCTCAAAGGCCTTGATAAAGTGTCTGTCTTTATCCATTTTTGTCACCTGAATATGAACCTGTTGAAGTGTTCTTTCGGGGTCAACTCTGGAAGGTTTCTTGGCTTCGTTGTCGGATATAGGGGCATCGAGATCGACCAAGATAAGATTAAGGCCATCAGTCATATGTCTCTCCCAAGAAACATTGGATGCTTTGAGGCATCCATGTATACATAGCCTAAATTTACCGGTTCATCACGAATTTTACTAGAAAGTGAAATCCCTTTTTGTGTCTCATGAAGAAAGATGTCATCTTGTAGTGGGATTAAGAGTGGCAGCATTCTTTTGAGGAAATAAAGCAATATCTACTCTAGTCTCTAGTCTTAATGCCACCCATATCTGGAAAGCCACTGGTCCTTTATGTGACCTCCCATGAGCAATCTCTCAGTGCCCTTCTAGCCCAGAAGAACAACAAGGGGATAAAGAATAGCCTCTACTACCTTAGCTGCATGCTCCTAAATAAAGTGACTAGATACTCCCCTATTGAGAAGATCCGCCTTGCGCTGGAAGTCATAGTACAGAAATTTTGGCATTAACTCCTGCATCATGATGTAAAACTGGTGTCCTAGGTGGATCACCTGAAGTACATCCTAAAAATCCCCATGTTGAATGGTAGACTAGATCAGTGGGTGGTAATCCTTCAGTAGTTCGACATCAGGCTCATCCATCAGAAGGATATCAAAGGTAAAGCATTGGAAGACTTCATTGTTTCCCATCCACCTCTTACGGACTAGTCCATGAACCTCGATTTCCCTGATAAAGAGATTCTCTCTATGGAACAAGCCATGCCATTCAAGAAATTGCACTTCTATGGCGCTTCTCGAAGCCCCACAGACAGGAGGATCAATGACCCCAGAGTCAATAGATTAGTCATGGGTGTCATTTTCATTACCTCAACACAAGGAATACTACCGTATTCATTCCTTTTGTTAGACATCTGCACCTACAATGAGGCAGATCATCAGGCTCTCATTACTGGTCTCCAGCTATCCCTCGAGATAGACGTTCCCCATTTGTATGGGAAAGGGGACTCCATATTGGTCATCAAACATATCAATGGTGACTATATCGTCAGAAATCCATAGCTCATGCCATTGTTGGAACACACTCACCATCTAATGGACCAATTCCCATATCGGCTGGAAGTTACTCTTGTCCTTCAATCTCATAAAGGTCGAGCTGACACCTGGGACGGACTAGCTGCATCACTTGCGGTGCCTGAACATGATGATCTAATTATCCACGTGGAACATCAGAGATTCATTACTCTTGTCCCTCCAGAAGATGATGACAACCTACATGTGAGCCACCTTACTGTTGGTGCCTCCACGTTAGGACCCCCAGGTCCCCAGGATGCAGTGATTTAAGTGAGCCTAACTAGAGAGCCCCCTATGTTGATTATCTCTAGAATGGTAAGCTCTCAGCAGATCGAGCTGAGTGTGAAAGAATATGACACTGTGCATTACAGTTCACCCTCTAGGATGGCCCTATTCATGAGATGATCCTATATAAGTGTGGGTTTGATGGGGTCCTACTCCCTTTCATTCAAGTAGTAGAGACTTCCCAAATCATGCCGGATGTTCATGCCAGTTACCGTGGGGCTCATCAGACTGGTCCAAAACCATCTTACCAAATCTAGAGAATGGGGGAGTTTTGGCCCCCTATGATCCATGACTACATTGAGTTCTCCAAAATGTGCCATGTGTGCCAAATTCATCCTAACTTTATACATAGGATGCCAGAGCCTCTCCACTCCACTATGTACTCTTGAGAATTTTTGGTATGGGGACTCGATGTTCTGGGAACAAATCCACCGGGGACTGCTCGCCAGTGCTGATTCATCTTGACTGCTAGAGATTTCTTCTCCAAGTGGGAAAAGGTAGTTCCACTCAAATAGGTCAAGGCTCAGTCCATTGTTGAATTTTCAAGCTCTAATATCATCTACCGATTTGGTGTCTCACATGCCATCTGCACTAACAAAATATGAACATCCAAGCAACTGAGCTGAGGAAATTGTTCGCTAAGTATAATATCTGTTCTAACCGTACCTCCCACTATCATGCACAAGTGAATGGAAAAATCGAGGTGCTAAACAAAACCCACTCAAACTTTCTACCGAATATGGTTGGTTAGAAAATGAAGAGTTGGCCATACAAGCACCCCAATTCCCTCTGGGATTACCAGACAATGACTTGTAAATTCGCCCAGGGGACCCCATATTCCATGGTGTATGGGACAGAAGCCATCCTACTCATGGAGATTCAATTTCCCTTATTGCGCAACGCTGCCTATGATCAGCATGTTCTTGATAAAGTGGCTGAAATTTGTCTGGTTGAGTTAGAAGCGCTCGATGAGAACATGCTTCGTGCCATGCACAATCTAGAAAGGAATCAGAAAAAGATTGATAGAGCTTTCAACAATAATGTTTTCTTCCACTACTTCATGCAAGGAGACTTGATATTGCCCCTAAAGACACCAGTGATACCCGACAAGAAACCACCCATGATGGAGCCCAAATGGGAAGGACCTTACCTTGATCCCAAGGTTTACAGCAATGGAACATACTCACTGGTGACAATGGATGGTGAACGTATTAATCCTCCCACCAAGTCCAAGTTCCTCAATCAATATTTTTCTTAAGCCCCCCACCTTCCTATGGTCCCACATGACCCTAAACTACATATGGTCCATAACCTTGAACTATCCAGTCATACAAGACCTTAAACTTTGCGTCCTCCTACGATATGTTACACCACATCTCAAGAACTATGTATGGATTTATTCCTATCCTCTGTGGATACATAAGAACGCACTGACACTTCATATTGAGTCCAGCCCCAGTTTCCTATTTCACTATCCCCTTCGGGGAATAGTTCTTTTAGAGGATCCCACATGGCATCATATAGTCTTCTTTAGCCCCAATCATGTCAGGGTTATGATGATTGCAGCATGTTTCTTCCCTCATTATTCACTCCTCCTACATCCTTACAACATTATGTTAAACTGCATGGCTCTTTCAGAACTACATAGGGCTTGATTCCCATCCTCATGGGATTTGTAGGAATACCTAGACATTTTGTGTGTAGGCCCAATCCCAAACTCTGAGATCTCCCTGTGATTCTCATCCCACATAAGCATATTAATGGTCAACCCATACCCTCCATTTTGGGGTTTCTATTATCTTTCACATCTTAAAGGGCCCTCAAATGATATGGATAATCAGCCAAAGGGATCTCCTATCGGTTCGGGCCAACGTCCTCGAGGATTTCAAATGAAAAATTGATATATGTCCCACGCTGCGAATAAGGTCAGCGGTCGATACCAATTTGTTGTTCCAATTTCAGGTCGCACGATATAGATGTTTTGTTTCGAATCTGTTCAATATCCATCCTCTATCATAGTCACTTCCCATGTATGTCCCAAACATGAAGTGTAGTGGTTTATTCTTCTCTGCTGCCTCCCCAATCTTTGGTCTTCCTCGAGTAGGAGTTTGATTCTAGCTAGTGGTACCTTATGTGATGGGGAGAGCCTAATCCTACTCCTTGTTACCTATACCGATCAATAATCTTGTGGGATTATGAGCTATGATAATGAAATACCCATATGAGTGGCTATATAGCCACAGTTGGCTGGGACACCCAACCTCCGGTCCCCCGACCTTTTCAATCCCCTGGTCCAAGATCTCAATTAGGATTGTGTGGTGTGGTATAGACTCACATCCTCATTCCTGTCAGGATATTCTACCACGCCACACATATCCCCCTGAGATGTCCCTCCGTTTATCAGTTGTTCCACAAGTGTAGGACCTTCCATGCTTCGTGAGCCCCATCATTTGGGTTTCCATCTTCTTATATATCCAAAAGGACCCCTAATGGGTATGGATTCTCATCCCAAGGGATCTCCTACCATTGCGAGCCAATGACCTCGAGAATTTCGTGCAACAAATTGATACAAGTCACATGTTGTGAATACAGTGAATGGTCACGCTCAATTACAAGACCCCGAAATCTAGTAACACATGGACGGGTAGTGTATTGAAAACCTAGTCAACAGTAGTCCCCTATCATTATTTCCACATTGTGGTCTTCCAAAGGCACTATGATTTTCTCTCTACACTCAGATTTCCCATGAATATGACATTAAACTAGGAGTCTATGGTCTGATCTCTATGACCATAAACTAAGATCATCATCATACTCACTATAAGATGTTAAATTGCAAGCCAGATGTTACATTCTATCTGTGTCCCGACCTCAGGTACTGTGTCCTTTTTGAGCCCTGGGCCCAATCCCTAACTTAGGATTGTACGATGTGGTAGGGGATTTTATCATCATTCACGTTGGATTTCTCACCGTGCCATACACATCCCTCATTGAGATACCTTGCCCCTATCTGCATCCTTGCTGCATGATGATAAACTGCACCACATCCTAATCAGAGATATGAATGGATTGATACCCATTCTCATGGGATATGTAATAATTCCCAAATGTCTCATCTTTGGGTCTAGACCCATCTCTTAGTGACCTCCCTATCATCTTGGCCCCTTGGCCTACTTTCTTCCAGGAGAGGGCTATATGGTAGGGTATGTGCATATGTCCCCATTCACATTGGGTTTATAACAACTATGCCACATACCTCTCTCTCAGGAGCTACCCCCACTCCCTTTCCCTACATGCATATCATTGAGTCAGCTGCTCTTAAGTCGAGTCCCACTACCCTCTTCAGTGATTCACCAATGTCCCCAGGAGTACTCTGGTTCAGAACCTAGAGTTTCAGATCCTACCTGGACATACTTTCACCCATTTTTCAGCCTTCATGTTCCCCTTCATTTGGTCTTCCATTATCTTTCACATCTGAAGGGGCCCCCAAATGGATTGGATGCTAGTCCTAAGGGCTCTCCTACCATTACGAGCCAACATCCTCGAGAGTTTCAGAACACAAATTGATAAAAGTCCCACATTTCGAACATGGTAAGTGGTCGATGCTTATTTTTTGTCCCCATATCTGGCCACACGATATGGATGTTATATGTCGAACATTGTAAACAGCTATCCTCCATCATCACGCCAACCCCTTCATGCCTTGATTTTTGGTAACATGATTCACATTATTTTCTACCCCATCATGTCCAAGTGGAATTTAAAAACTCCAGACACTATCCCTTGGTGCACATTTTTATGTTAGGAGGACAAAGCCATGGTAAGGCTTCATTTGCGGCTCCGTACTGACTTCCCATTGGCATGTGTTCCATTTATTACTAAAACCCCTTCCACCCTTGTTTCCCACACCGAGTTTGACACACGTGGGATTAGGAATTATTTTGAGGTCTGTGCCTACTTTGAAGAGTTCTGATTCTCCATGTTCCAATCTCTAAGAGCATAAACTAGGATCTCTTTATGCATCACCCTCTTGAGAATTACATATGGCTTGATTCCCATCCTCATGGTATATGTAGGAACAACCGGACAACTCATCTTTGGGTCCAACTTGAGTTCCACTAATTCATCTCTTCGGGAATTTCTTTTAGGCCCCAGTTCTTATAGGACCGCATGATGTGTCTTGTGTGGGCTTATGCCTTCATTCACGTCGGTGTTATAATTTCCGCATCACGTACTCCTCTTCAAGGATATTGTCTCTCCTACCTCCTACCCCATATTATCTAACATTTATTGCCCCCTCAGTGCGAGGATTCTTTCTTGGAGTCGTGCACGGTGTAATATGGTATTATGTCCTCATTCACATCAGGTATGCTTTATCGCACCATGAAAATTACATTTTGAACCTTATCTTTCCTATATATGTCTGAGCCATATGACTCTAAACTATGTTGACTAGTCCAACGTGACATTAAACTGTTATGTTTATACTGCACAATGTTAAAATTAATTGTCAATCCCATTACATGACCATAAACTGTGACATTATCATGATGGATGCATGATGAAAAATGACATTACATCGTGGTGTCCCCACTTGAGGGGACATCATGTTTGGTATCGGTCACACACCACACCATTTGTCTTTTCTAGAACATGGATTGATTCTTTTGGTGATGTTTAGACCTTTTTTCTAGGGTTCATAGCTTGAAAAACTATCCTCCATCCTAAAGGGAAAACAAGATATATCAAATTCCACTTCTTTTGGTGCAAGGTCCAAACTCGCATGACCTTATTATCTCTGGCACTGGTACCTTACTGTTACACATTCAGAGCCATGTATGACTTAATTCTCAGCTTCATGGGATACGTAGGAATGCCCATGCACTTTGCCTCGGGCCTAGCCTAACTTTTTTTTCGTTCCCTCAACCAAAAATCTTCTCATGAAACTCATGGTGATCTGGACTCCATGTTCCCATTCATGTAGGGTTTTATAAATTACCTCACCATGTGTCTACCACATTCACTACCATTTATGTTCATAGAACTATGACCATAAACTAAGACCACTCCACATCCTTGCCAGAAGACGTTAAACTAGATGACATCTTCCAGAACTATGTACAGCTTCATTCTCATCCTCATGTGATATGTAGGAACACCCAAGCACATTATCTCCAGGTCCATCGCCAGGAATCTAAAATCATGTCCTCTCTCTTTCTTCCCCTAGGCCCGAACACTTTTGGGAACTTGGGGTGTGGCATGTACCTCTTGGGTTCCCATTCACCTTAGGTTTTGAAATAGTTTTACTATGTGCCTCCCTTGTCTTTTCCCAACATGGTCTGAGTTCTATGAACATAAAATAAGATATCTCCATGTGAATTGAGTGTCACGTTTGGATACTTCACTGCTCATCACACAGTCCCTTAACTTAATTCCCTCTTTATAGACCATCCTAGGACAATTATGTTGGAAGTGTGCAACCCCATGACCGTTTTCCTAGGAAAGGGACCCGAATCCCTTTATCTGATATGTCATTTTTGTCTTACTCAGATGCGTTGTGACCCAAACCCGTTTTTTGGATTTATCACGGGGACATTCCCTCATTCCATGTCCAAGCATCTTGAGCCTATTATTTGGATCCTCATCCTCTCCCACATCTGTGGGGACCCCCTTTATGAACTAGTCTCATGCCACATTGGATTACCTACCATCTTGGGCCAACGTCCCTGATAACACCAGATGACATTTGCGACAGGTCCCGTATTTCGAACATGGTCAGTGGTCAACCCTCATCTGTAAATCACCATATTCAGCTAACGTGATATGGATGATGTGTTTATAACATGGTCAGAAGTTATATCCCATCACCAAGCCACCATCATTGCATTCCAGATCTCGAGAATCATGATTCAAACATTTCTACTTCCTTATGTTCAAGTGGAATTCCAACATACTTATCTTTTATACTTCACGCATCTAGGTGCATAAAGAAGGTGGGTTAGAATAATTGGGATGTTGATCACCCAAATCCCCATCACCCCACCATGTGCCTCCCTATGCTAGGACAGTACCATCACTACTCCTTGTTTCCCACATCGATCATGACTCACGTGGTCTTAGTAGTTCTGGTAAGACATGTACTAGCACAGTCATGCCGCACATGCCATTCATCATCCAACATGACATTAAACCGTGCCCTCAGAACTACTTATGGCTTGATTCCCATCCTCATGAGTATGTAGAAACACCCGAGCACATTGCCTCAGGCCTAGCTAACATTTACTATTGGTCCCTTGACCTAAAGAACTTCCTTTGGGGATATGTGGTGTGGCGCAGATTCTTTATGTCCTCATTCACATCGGGTTTACAGCTACTCCACCACATACTCTCCTCCTGGTTTCTTCCCTTTCACTATTTATCTTATCGTATGACATTAAAATACACAATCCCACAACTCCTAAATTAATAACATTAAACTGTGATTCTACCATGAAAAAGTTTATGATGCCCTATGTTAATCATGGGATGCATCAGTTTCCTTTCTAGAGAATATTATCTCTTCTAGTGTCGATCTCTAACCACACCGTGATTCAAGAACTATGTATGGATTGATTCTCATCCTAATTGGATACATAATGATGCCCAATAATTTCACCTCGGGCCTAGCCCCAGGGTCATTAACCCTTCAATCCCCTCAGCCCCGATATTGGTTTAGGAAGTATTATCTTTAAACTATGTGCACTGTCCTCACTGTATGATGTAAAACTATGTGTCATTCATGGTCCTAACCAAAGACATTCTTTTTGGATGTAGGTACGATCCCTAATCAGACCGATGCTCCCACAAAATGCAACTTCACCATGATGGTGTAATCTCAGGAGTGCTGGACTCCATTCGAATGACCCATCACTCCATACTCCACGCTTTGCATGCCCAATATTTGGAACCTTGTCCTCTTTCACATTTAAGGGAATACCCTAATATTATGGATTCTCGGCCTAAGTCTTGCCTACTATCCTGGGAAAACGTTTTGGAAGACTAATGGATGACATTTTGAGTCAGTACCCCTGTTTAGAACATGGTCAATGGTCGACCCTCATTTGATATCCACATTTTAGGCTAACACAATAAGGGATTTTTGTTTCGAATGCGGCCAGCAGTTATCCTTCATTTTCATGCCATCGCTATAGTGTTTCTAATTTCGGGTATCATGATTCAAACCTCCCACTCCTCTATGTTTGACTTGATTCAAACACCTCTGGCATTACCCCGCACGTGCACTAGAACATATTGGGGAAGTGACAGTTTGACTGTTCCAAGGACATTATTCTATTGTCGGGTCTCCCCTTTTCTTTTCAGAAGCCCAGAATGGTCGTTTCTACCCTGGGTGACTGATGTAGGATTGTCAATCCCACATTAAAATGGAGTAATAGTTTGAGCATAACAAGATTCTCACATAGGGTATGACCCACATGGGCTTAATAATGGATCACTATTTATTTTGTGATAATGGTCGAATTGCATTAAAATAAAAAAATAGTCTATTCATGCATAAAATGCAGAGATGGAAGTAGTAATGAAGGATAAGTTTTGGGGGTCCGCCAAAACAGGGCCCTTAATGATCGACATTTTTGAAGGATTGTTCCAATGCTTCCAACTTCCATCTTGTGGCCTCCAGCATTGCTTCGCATCTCATGAGATATTTCTCTTCGACATCAGCAGTGGAGAATAACTCATTAGACCTGGACTATTCCTGTGATTGTCTATTCTAAAGCTTAATAATATAGAGATTCACATGCACTATCTGCTCCTAAGCATCCACAATCTAGGCCTTCAATCTCTCAATGAGTTTAGATTGGTTTGAAATGAATCACTACCTTTCATTTGCTTGTTCCTAAAGGATTTGGACCACATGATCCACCTCTAGGAAGGCCTGGGTATTCACTCAATCTTCCTGGTACCAGGAAACTCTTGAATGTTGGTTATCCTCTTGTATCCTCTCCACCATGTAACCACGGATCCTTACATGAGAATGGAGAGCATTTAACCCTCTAGTTTAGAGAAAGTGTAGCAATGTGTGGAGTGACCCCATCGGGCATTGCCATTCAACTTGTGCCTGGCTGAGAAAGCATCTTTTGCACTTCCATGCCTTGAACCATGTCATATGTCTCTCCTCAATAGCATCTGAGTTGGAATCGTTGATTTTTTCAGGGTTCGCGGGCCTGTATTCCGAGAAAGCAGCAAGGAGTTCATCGGTAGGGTCTTCTTTGAGAACTCCCTCATCATCAGAGAATTCACTCTAATCGGGCTACAGCCCCACCCAGATAGCATTAATATCCATCATTGAAATCACCATCAAATCGAGTACTGGGGTTGGGACACCTAGAATGCTTGCGTCTATAAAGGCATATGTAGTCCCTATAAGGACTCCTGCAGATACCCGGACATGATGGTTTGTCGTGCCTCTATCCTTTTGATCACTACATCAAGAATCTGTATCATGATTAGATGAATTCCCTAGAAAATAAGGGAACCAATGAAAAAGGACTACATGTTCCAAGTGCAGTAGTGTCCAATGCCTGTGTCATGGCAGGGGCTACCGATATAGGGGATCCTTCAGCACTTGTCAACTCAATCACTAGAGTCAGCTCATCGTGAAAAATGGGGATGGAGGGAGACTCTCCTTCTGGCCCATTTTTACGTAATCTAGCCATAAAATGCACCCCACTATGCCTGGTCATGAGGACAGGCTCCGATGAATGCCTCCCGTCCTCCATAGGCTCAACTTTGTCCCCTGTGGGGAAGGCTTCCTGGGAACCCTCGCCCTTGTGTTCCTAAACATTATGGAATTTGGTTGGCAGGTCGAGATTGTGAAATGATAAAGTCCAGTGGAGGTATATTTTAAACTTACCTCAAGGTTCTCTTCATGTTTTTCATCAGAACATATGATATCACCACTCTCGAGGGAGCTCCGCTGGTGAGTGGGAGCTTCTGAAGGCCCATCACCACCAAGACCATTAATTTGGTCTTCCTTCTTTTATTCACCTTAATCTTCTTCACCTTCATCATCATCATATTCATCTTCTCATTCTTTTTTTTTCTTCCTCTATACATTCATCCTCGGATGGTATCGTTTCTTTGTCATTTTCCTGGCCAAGAATCACATTCCACAAGAGATGCGGTTCTTCATACTAACCCCACTGGCATGTGTACATATCCATCCATATTAGGTATGCATGCTGACAACTAATGTATTCCCTATCCCTCATCTGGATGCATCCTATTTTTGGAAGATTAAGCCTGACGTATAGCAACCGCCGCCACAATTCTTCAGTAGACGTAGACTACCGCAATGTTCTCCAGGTAGACCACAGAGAGGGGAAGATGGCATCAGCAGAAGACTTCACTAGGTACCTATGTTTCTTTCCTGTAAGTCCCCTAGCTATCCCAAGAGGCTGCATGCGGGACCACATATCCCCAAAAGGGGGAGGCACATTCTCGGATTGCATTTATCCTACCGATGAAGTGTCTGCCTATGACCTGCTGGCCAGCCATCCTGTTCTTTTCATCACCTCTCCTGTGACACCAAGGCTACCTCCCTACTCTTCAGGCTCTATGTTGGCCGCCTTGATTTTTCAGATTCACTTCCAATGAATCGCCTTGGGGTATGTTTTCGTCCGTGCTTGTCTTACCTTGTTGAAAGGCCTATATTAACATCAGTGGGGGAAAGACTGATGACTTTTCCCAGGCTAGCTGTCGAGAACATAAACCGCAGTTGGCGGAGAATAAAAGGATGTCATTCTTCACAAACCTTAAAATATACTTTCTTCAGCTTATGTTTCATGTAACCGAACTTCCTGGAAAACCTGTTCGACACGTACGGTTTGAAAAATATTTTACCATCAATCCGGGATACTAGTACACCACCGTGGATGCTCTGCAAGTACTCCCTATCCTCTAATTTCCCCCACCCATCATCTACCATCTGACCGACTGGGGTTCAGAGTGAGTGTAATTCTTTGCGGGTGTGGGTTCCGATCTTGAGTTTGATCCCCTCGTCTATGAGCATTAGTGGGAGAATTCTGACAATGCTCAAGAGAGGCGACTGCATGCCATTACCAGGGGCGAATGGAATTCAAGAAGTCTATCCATCGAAAGTGGGTCGTGACCTATCCATAAAGAATTTGGAATGGTTTTCATATCTTCCTGGGCATACTTCCCCTCGAGATACGCCCCCATAATGTTGTACAACCTTTCCAACATCGGCACCCCCAAAATGACCTTGTTCTTTACTGCCATGATCCCAGCCAACACTAGCATCGCTAGGCAGACCCCCATCCTCGTTTCCCTCACTAGAAACAACAATCGACTAAATAACATGGATGAAACCTGGCATATTTCACATTCATGTCTTGACCTTCATTAATGCGAAAGACCCATGACAGGTACTCTCATCTCTCCAAAACCCACTAGTATGACCCCGCTTTTCCTCGCTGAGATGTGTTATAGAATTGTTTCCCTCAACCTAGAATCTTTAAAGCCAAATCCTATGTTAGAAAATGGATAACCCCCCCCGAATAGGGTATGTCCTTCAGGATATATTTTATTTTTATCTCTTCCTTAGACAACTTCAATAGGTGCCATGATAGGATTGGGGTGTGTGTCCTATCCCCTCAAACATTCCACATCGGGAGGAACTCATCATAATGGTACCCCTCTAAGGTGATTCCATCGATATAGTGGACTTCCCACAGACTGATGCTCACCTCCCCATGGTAGTGGTGGAAGTTATTGGCATCATGGGACCAACGACTGAATAACTCTACTACCAAGTCATGTTGTCAGTATAAATGAAATTGGGATGTCCATATATCCTCAAAAAGCACTATAGACCATAGATTTAGCCAAAATTCCTCACATTTTTGACATACCCAGTACTCCCATGACCATTCATTGGTGATGTTTCCCCTGGATCAAAAATCCCATTCCTACCAATGCTTCGTCTCGTCAGTAATGCTTCTTTTGAATGTACATTCATAAATAGCGGGAGATTCCTTATGAATCGGATCGCTTCTGACAACCGTCATGGTCTTCAGATTTAGTAGATAGATGGATTTGTTCTACATTTCCATAGTAGGATGGTCATTGTTTGTAATATTGAATTGTGGAAGACTATCCTCACACATCACCCATGACCACGGTGTGTCCGTCTCAAAACTGGGCATCAACACCTCTTCCAAAAAGCTGAAGTTCCATAGTGGTAGGCTATATATTAGAACATAATATTTTGGAGCATGTGTATGCATGCTAAAAAGTATCTGGTTATCGTACACAACCGTCCTCAAATGAAGAATCTAAGGGGTCCTGATCATCTGAGTCCTTCTCCGAGCAGCGGTAACCTCCCTCTAGGAATCAATTTTTTGAGCATCCATTATGAAAATCCTAAGGGATTGGCATGAAAGAATGATGTTCAGAATGAAAAATATTAGGCAGTGCACATGAATGCCGATTTGCGTGAAAAATGTGGGACATCACACAAAACCCAGGTTCAGCTGCAGAAACATATGGGTTGAACATGAATGTTTTCATGCATGAGAGCAAATCACATGTTGTGTGGAAAAAGACCAAAGTAGGGTCCTATGGGGGGGATAAGATCTTTTATAGCCATGGACTAATTTTATGCATGCCCGAAATTGTTTTGCGTGTGCAAAATATGATTTTTCGCTCACTTAACGACCACTTCCCTATTTTTTAGCGTGCCCTCAGAATCCGACCATCGGGTTCTCCTTCATCTTCGATTCTGAGAGGTAGGGGGAATTTGTTGATGCCAAAATTTGGAGAAGGCCAGCATCGGAAGGATAATAAAAAAACAAAGGAACACCAGAGGGTATGTAAAGATTCAGGAACCTGAGATGTAGCTGTGTGCAAGATTCAGAGTATGCACGCAAGCGGCGCACGATGCAAAAAATCATGCCCACCCAATATGGTGTCAGGGGCGAGCTTTTAGGAAGCTCATGTTTGCATGCCGAAGGTGAATTCCAACACACATTTTCACACCAAATACGCCATCAAGGGTGAGCTTATGCAAAAAACCCTTTTGCGCACCAAATGCGGCATCAAGCACGCATTTTCACGCCCAATGTGGCATCAAGCACATTTGCCCCCCCCCTCCCCCGAGGACTTCAGTTATGAAACAACATTTACCCCCACACTTCAGGGAAAATGAAAAAAGAAGAAGCGATGCTCGGATCTATGAAAACAACCAGTTCTGTGACCACGTGAAAAACACCATGGCCTTCAGGTATTGGTTTTTTTGCGTCAGGTCCCCCAAGGGTCCTCCTTTTGGTGGATCCTCTTAGGCGTGATCCTCGTTAAATTCCTTTCTCCCAAATTTGTATTTGCGCAAGAGACCCTGTTTCAATGCATGTTTCCTCTACATTGGACTGCTCTTGTGTGCATCCTCTTCCTTATTGGGTTCAAACCATCCATCATGTGCTCAAACCTACTTTCTTGCACGCAACCCTTCTATCGTGCGCGCTACTCTTCTCTCTTGTGGGAAAACCATCCATCCTATGCAAAGATCATATATGTTGTACAAAGACCTTCCATCTTGTGCCCAACCTATTCTATTGTGCACTCCTCATGTGTCGTCCTCCCATCAAGGTACCATATCCGAGCCCCTATTAGGCGCACCACAACCGTGTCATGCACACTCTTTCCGTGTGACTCTTCAAGTTTGTATGAAGCAATTTCAAAGTCCCTTGGGCGGAGTCTCAGGTTGTGTTGCTTCGCCTCATTCTTTTTCTCCTAGGAACGATAATAGATATTTCTTATTCACATAGGCATGCTAACATGGACCCCACTATAGATCACTCCATAAAACCCCAAAACCACGACATTGCTTATGCCTTCTCTTCCTCTAGGGTGGGCATGTATAATTTATGTAAGTACTAGGGGTGAAGAGTGAACCCACATTATCTGTGTCGTAGTATGTTAAACTTCCATGCACCATCATCCTCAGCACATGATGTTAAACTATGGCCTCACCTTGTGCATTATACGCATGATGCCTCATCTCAGACATTCTCTATGCCCACTGCTCTCCACAAGAGTGAAATCATTCCTCACAGGGAATGAGATCCTCTTTATTGGAGCATATTTTGTCCACGGGGATAGGTTAACCACCTTGGTGTTACCCCTAGCTTTACTTGCAGGTGGTAGCATCCCTACTCCTCATATCTTCCTCAGTGCGAAATCCCTCTCCTACCAGGATTTGTCGCCAATGGGCCTCCATCTCGGAGTAAGTCCCATTCTCCATCTCCTTGGGCTGCGAACCATGCGTAAGCCCCTATTTCCTCTTTGGGCTGCGAACAAACCGTAAGCCTATGTTTTCATTTTGGTCCAGTAACCACGTGTAAGCCCTATTCCACATCCACTAATGCACATATCATGATGTGATCATCAGGTACATGCTGCCTCTTTTTTCTCACATCGAGCATGACCCACGTGGGATTAGAATTATCATCGACCATGAAATCCCCTTTGGGTATAATAGAGTGTAAGATAGAAACACCCTACCTGAACTATGTGGACATTGATCCTTGATAATGTGTGGTACGTAGGAAGCCTCCCTGAAATTCAAGCCCACCAACCTTTGTGTCTGACCACCTTCACATCGGTTCCCACCTACCAGAACTATGTGTACTTTTATCCTTGCCAAGGTAAGGTACGTAGGAAGCCCATATGAGGTTCAAGCCCAGAAAATTTTGGGTCTGAACCCCTTCACGTCATATCCCACCTACCTGAACTATGTGGACTTTGATCCTTGCAATGGTATGGTACGTAGGAAGCCTTCCTGAGGTTCAAGCCCCCCACCCATTGGTCCCGACCACCTTCACGTCAGTTCACCAAACTCCTTCTGAACTATGTAGTCTTTGATCCTTGACAAGGCAAGGTACCTATGAAGCCTCCCTAGGTTCAATTCCAACACCCATTGTTCCCGACCACTCCATGTCGGTCCACCCCCATCCTTCATAACATTAAACTGCATGCCCCCTTTTATCCTGCATGACACTAAACTGTACCCCACCCAGCGGTAGGCTGTTGTTCCCCCATCCAGTGGTATGCCATTGTAAACCCCACCCAATGGTAAGCTGTTTTGAACCTCACATAGTGGTATGCCACTGTGATCCTCATTCAGCAGTAAGCTGTTGTCAACCCAAACCCAGATGTAAGCCGTTGTTGTACCTTCTATTAGGACCCATATCGCTGGTCCGTCCTAGTGGCATATGACCAACCTCGGGCTGCTAAGCACACATAAGCCCCAGTATATCATTAGGTCAATGTACTCTGTGCACATCCTGATTCTATACCCCCATCCTGAACTACATGGACATTGATTTCTTGGAACGAGGATACGTAAGAGGTCTTTTCAAGGCCCAATCCCAACATCATTGTCGCCCTTGAGTCGACTCCATATCATTCCCTATCCACTCCACTAAACCATCCATTATCTATCTTGATTTTTACCCAGGTCGCCACATCCCGGTGGGATCACACCACCTCATTACTCATTCCCTTTAGCAGTAACCAGGTAACTAACCACGTGTTATCCCAGACATCAGTGTTCCCACCATGGGGTTGCACCAATCTGATCCACTTTAGTCCATGTTCTAATCAATCTGATCTGTCTCTGCTAGATGTTAAACTCACAGAATACCCTGTGTTAAACGTGGGAAGCTGAGGAAAACCTCAAATACAAGCTTATGTCATATAATTCCTCGCATTCGATGTGGGATGCCTCCGGCTTATGCACCCTTGAGAAGCCCTATAATAAGGGGTAGAAACCCAGATAGGTCAGTGTTCCAGCGTCCAGACATGACAGTGATGTCAAATGTTACTACTTCCCTGACCGAATGTTGCTGCCCTAACTGGGCCCCGTGGAATGTTATGACATAAGCGGTGAAATTAACAAGAATTCATGATGAAATGGCACTATGAAGAGTTTCAAGAACTACATCTTAGTCTATAAGGGGGACCCAGACTATGTGAAAAGTTCCAAGGAGGAATCCACAGAAGGAATAACCGATATCCCATCATCCTGTTTCGATCAAGGAGACAACATCCCTGAATAAGCAACAAATTCTGCCCACCATTGGAAAGTGGGAATACGAGGAAACAACTACGTGTCCTCCACAAATGGATGCGCGTGCCCCAACGAAAGCATCGGAAACAAGTGCATTTGGAAACATTGATTCACAAACAACTATTTCATAAGTGAGCTACATCACCCACAACCATTTTACTTATAACCAAAACCCATTAATAGAAATATCATACAAATAACCATTCTCCATAACCTAGGGAAAGTAATCAAATGAATGGTTGAGATTAGATGTCTAGTAAGGGAAACATTGTATATTTTAATGATCACATAACCATAACAAGAGAATATGGTTGAGAGAACATGAGATTAACAATAATATTCCATTTATATAAAATATCATCATCCTAATTCATTCTATAGATCTTGGTAGTCCATAAGACAAGAATCAATAAGGAATTAAAGAGAATTATCCATTAGAACATAATATTGGCATATGACCAAGATTTTTGGTATAAAGATAAGTATTTAAAATCATTTATTTATTTGTCAAGTAGAATTTAAGAAAATATCAGTGTAATGAATTCACTCCCCAAAACATATAATAGTCTAGGTTCACCCCCAAGACTATCATAGTGGACAACGTCCCTTACGGAACTAAGTTTACTCCCCACTATATGTCCCATTTATCTTATGAGATATTAATTACCACATAATGAATTAGAGGGATATATAGGTCCCCTGAGTCACATATGGAAAAGACTAAATATTTGTTCCATATGATCATAAAAAAATTTATCATATCATTACCCATTAAAATAAATTATTTTCCAAAATATTTTACAATGACATAACCCATGGAAAAGAAATAGAATTTATAAACATTTCATATTTTCATCATAGGATAACCCATGGAAAATGAGTGGGCATAATAAATTTATTTTTATCATAAATGTAATGATAATACTTCTAGAGAATGAATAAGGATGGAACCATTGGGTCATATCCCCAATAAAACATAGGAAACACCAAATTTGTTGTTGTTGACAAATATATATTAAAAAAAAAGATCATTAAAATATTATTGAAGAAAATATATTTTTCATTTTTAGATAACGTAATTAAAATGTAAAAAATTCCAATATATTAATGGAATATTTTTTTTGAAAATAAATATAAAAACATGTAAATGAAGCTTCAAATAAATGAGTATTTATGATGGTGGGAAGTCACATTCATACATTACATGTAAAAAAATTCCTCACACATATTTGGTAATAAATAAAATACCTTATTAGAAAATGATTAAAAGATTAATATTAAAAAAAAATTTAAAAACTAAATATGGGTAAAAATTTCATTAAACGATAATAGTAGAAATTTAATTTAAAACATTTCTAGAAAAACATGACAAGGAAAAAAAGAATTTTTGACTAAATAGAGAAATGATTTTTAATAAAACATTGTTCTGGACTATTTAGTTATTAAAGAGAGTAAAATGAATATAAAACATGTATTCTTAAGATATAATCAGAGGATTATAAATGAAACTAGTTTCATGATAGTTATATTATGAGTGTTTATTATTATAACCATAATTATAAAAAATCATAGCAAACAATGTTTTTATAAGATAAAAACATTACCACATTGGTAAAGATTGAATCATAGGCACATGAAACTATGTAAAAAATAATTATATGGGTGTTCCATAATTTTCAAGATAAGAATCATAAAATAAATTCATGGGTAGTATATACACCACACAAAAGAATCTTGTGGGGATTATGGAATGTGTCTCATAGAAATAAAATTGAGGAAAATCCTACCACATTGGAAATATTGGAATCATATTCCCTATGGAATAATATAATGAAAAGATACATTAAATGTAATGCCTGACCCCAGTTACCTAGAGTTGGTGCATTATGACATAATAATGGCATGATATAAGGAATCATGTTCGAAAAGACTGATCAGTTTAGTAGCCTTGGAAGTACAAGATACATACATAAGTTTTACATTACATTATAAAATGAAAAATAACAAAAAAATTGTATCCATTGAACATATTCATATTCCTTAGACTATCCTTGAAGGTCATTAATAATATACTACTTCAAATCGAGGGAAAAATAAAATATATAAAGGGGTGAGATCAGATGCTCAGTAAGGATTATAATATAGCAGAAACAATTACAATAAAGCATAAACATTTAAGAGAATGTATAAGACTAAAGCACTAGCCTATTAAACATAAATTGCAGCATAATATGGAAAAGATAAATCAAATAATTCCATTTACTTATTCACATGGATATTCAACTATTTGAATAATTACATTTAATATCAATATCCAACTTCATAATGATGGAATTTATAATGCCAGACATCATAACCACAAAGTCAAGGCCTCGTACAAAGAATACACATAAGATTTTGTCAAATCCTTGTTCCAAGACACTAGTTTGTCTAATTAGACCTACCAATGCATCTAGGGACTATAGTGGGCTCCACTCATCTCATAGTATGTTCAATGCATTCCTCATGTGAAAAGGTTAAAACATAACATAAACATTCATATTAAAACTAGCATACGAAATGTTAATAATTTAACCATAAAACATGAATAGTATAATAATAAGAGATACATAGTTAAACACAACACAAAACCATCAATACAATATGGAGTATTTGTATATTAATAAATCAACTTCAAAGAAGTGTAATATTTATCAAAGGATGTTGACAAATATGAAATCGATACTATTTGAGAGAAATATCTCTTTATATTTTTAAATCATTAGAAAGCAACATAATTATAAAAGAAAAAATTTATTTTGAAAATATTTTTATAATATTGTAAGGGAATCATTGAAGATTTTATAATGGTGGAAAATAACCACACACGTCGTAAAAGTTAAAAAAGGAATTCTTACCTTAATTTGTCAAAAAGGTCATAATGTACCTTGTTTGGAAAATGACGGAAAGATTCCTTTATAAATATTTTATAAAAAGTAAAACAAGGGTTTAAATTAATTCAACCCGTATTCTAGGAAATAGTAAAAATGTTTTGAAATACATTTTTAAGAAACACAGATGTGGATGATAAAGAGGTCCTAGTAGATACTCTCGTATAAACAGCCTCGGATAATAAAGAGATAGTAAAATTAACGATTACCTTGTAATTTTCATTTATCGAGGGTAAGTTAACCTCTTATATAATATTTAAATCAGTTTTATTAAATTATAAAATAAAAAAATACAAAAATTTGATATCATATATGATCTTCTAATATTGATTTGTTAAGAATATTTTAGTAGTATCATTGTTTTGGGTGTTAACTGATTCATTTTACTTTATATTCTTGGTTAAACAAGACATGTTTATTATGTATAATATATATTTGATTAATATCTAGAATTTTATTAAGTTATTAAACATATTTTTTTAATCATAAACTGAAATTTATTCTTGAATGGTTACGATGTGTATTGAATTTCATCATGTTCATGGAGACAGTAATCCGTACGTACACATGAGCAACAATATAATGATATGGATGGTAAAATTGTATGTAATTGGATGGTATATAATAAATAACTAATCCTTAAAATTATATATTTATTGTTTACATTAGTTATAGTCATTATAATACTCATTCAAATAATGATGTGTTTGAATAACAAATTACACCACGATGTGGAGATGGTAAGTCATACCTACTCCCATATGGTGACCTGTCATTCACAAGATGGATAGAATAATGAATATGGTTGTAACATATTGATAATAACATTACATTATGTATAATGTAATATAGTTATTATTTTGGTATGGAATCAACAAGGAAAGAGGAATTGGAAGAAGTAAAGAACTTTGAAAGATGTGCTGAAATTATTACCTCTTCTTCGGGTGTTTCCTTTTGAGTTGATCAAAAGGTATCCATAATATGGATTTCTGATCAATGTGTTGACTCTAGGTCTATATGAGGGTAGTTGGGAGGATATTTGATCAGGTTTTGGCTTAGCCAAATGTCTTTGGAGGTGTGATTTTTAGAGAAGGGTAAGTACTTTTTTATAAGAGTGGTGAGGGTTACTTTTGGAAAACCTTGAAATATTATTTTATTATACAATAATATTCAGTTTATAAAATCTCAAAAATGATTTATTTTCGAGGATAATGCGGGGAAGGGTCGGAAAAATCTCATTCAATAGGTTTTATACTAGTTTAGGTCACCATATTAACATTATTTTTTAGATTTAACTGTTGGTTAAAATGTTTAACATTTTCCTTGCCTCATTGTATCATTATATTATATGGTTAATAAATGTACTATAGAATTTCAAGAGAACCCCATGTGGTTCATTAATGACATATATATTATAATATAAGTCCTTTGACGAAACATTAGATTTTTAAAACTATTATATCATTTAATAATATAGTATTTGTTTAAAAAAATAAATTATTTAAATTTTGAATCGATTTAGTATTTTATTTTTTTTAAAGTCCTAAAAACTAGATTACATTGAAAAAAATTCATTTATGCAGCCCTTACATGTCATATTAACCTATAAAATCCATTTAATTCATCAGAAGTCCCAATTTACTTTTATTTGGATATTTATAATAGCAATTATTTTAATCTTTTATTAATAAGGTAAATATTGTATCATAATTGTTTCATAAATAAATTTAATTATATAAAGTATAAAAATTCTAAATAAAATAAAATTTTGTAGGAAATATTTTTATCTTTCTATTAAATATTTATAGTCGTTTTTTTCTTATGTGTAACCCTATATTAAAAATGTTTTAGCTATGAAAATTTGAATTTAACTCTTTTAACTCTTCTTTAAATAAAATAATAATAAATGAATTAATTTAATCCATGTGGACCAAAAGGATCATATTTTATTCCTGAGGTTGATTTTGGTCTAAATATATTTATCTAATAGAATTAGGACATGTGTTTTGGTAAAAATAATAACATTTTTACCTTTAATTACCCTATTTTCATTTAATTGTTGTAAAGAAAAGTCAAAAGTTATGTTTCAACAAAAATTATTTTCACCGTATTGAACCAAATATTACTTATTGATATCATCTGTGTCTCTCAGAGTTTTGAAATTTAATTCATAGAAGTGGAAAAATTACGTTTTATGCAAATTTTCTAACGTGCATAAAAGGTGGGTAAAAAATGTTAAAAAATTAAATATAATTTTATACATTTAATTTTATTATAAAATGACTCAAATGAATTAAATTGGAATAATATAGGTTTTTAATCTATTTTGACTTAAAATAATTTTAAATCAATGAATTACTTATTTAAATAAAAATTCAAATTTTAAACAATAACATAGTATTTTTCACTATTTATCAAGAATTGAATGTTTTCATAAAAATAACAAAAATTCACCCTAATATAATTTTGAGATTCAGAATCCAAAAATGAATTATATTTTAAAAAATTTTAAATTTAGAAATTTCATTAATTAATTCAAAATTAATTAACGTTGTCAAAACCAGACAGTAGGTTTTTGAGAAGTAAAAACTATAAAAATATTGAAACATGTTTAAGTCCAGTATAAATATGAAATTACTTCCAATGAAAAACATTGGATTAATTAATAAAAATATAATCCAATGATACATACAAACCATTTAAATTTATAATTTGACAATATAAATTATTTGGATTAAAAAATTTGTTTTAAATTAAATTTTGTATCTTTCACTATTAATCAAAATATGAAAGTTATCAGAAAAAACATCAAAAAATTATCCAAAGTAAATTATAATGTCATGATTCTTAAGAAGAATTTAATTTCATAAAATTGAATATATACAAGTTTCCAATATTGGATTTAGAAAGGGTTCTCTATTAAAAGGCAGAAAATGGCATTTTTTGAAAATTACTTCTTTTATATGAAAAATTGAATTTGTCCTAATATTATGTCTAAGAAACAAACAATATTAATGTAAATTTTTTATGGGATATATATATAATTCAAGATGTGGTTATTATTATTCATAACCTCATTATAAATGGCCAGTTTGATAGGTCGTGGTGCGCTTGAACTCGGTGTTGCGTACATCGCACGCTACTGTATTATTCAAAGAGAATCGTACAGTGGAAGCTTGGGGTGTTACATTAATTATAACAGAAATAAATAAATTCATGATATAACATGTTAATGTAGATTTATTTAATCATTATAAATGAGGATATATGCATAACATTACATATTCCCCCAAGAAGAAATTTTGAGAAAAAACCACTTACCTCATGTCTCGAAAATATTTATACAAGTTAAATCAAAATGTATAATAAATATATTTTTATTATAAATATATTATAGAAACATAATCATGTATATAATACCATATAATAGTAAATATTTACTTTTATTACCTATTTATCAATAATTCTTTATTATAATCATGTATCTGGTAATTACTACTTCATTTTTCATGTAGGTTTGGGTTCAGTAGTTTCATTCCCTTGATATAGATCAAGGTAGCCTAATATTATGATTTTTAACCTAGATATAAATATAATATATATTTATTATATGTATTTACCCTAATAAATAAAATTTAGATATAGATAATAAGTAACACCTTTCATGGAGGTGAAAGGATTTACCTACGCTTCCATTTTGTTTCAATTTTCTGAAATGATGAAAAAAAATAAAGGTAAATATTTATTCACCTTTCCATGATAATTTTTATATCATATATATCATATTAATTTATTATATATAACCTTATTATAGTCCAAATAAAAAAAATATGTGTCAAATCACTCCATAGAGGGGGTAGTCCACACATACACATGACAGATGATAACATTTTCCAACAAATTGAATGGTAAGAAGGTATATATGATATTATAATTAAATTAGTATAGTTTTATATAAATATAAAATATTTAATTTAAATGAATCATCATAATCTCCTGTGAGAGTTTGTGATAGAAATTGAATAACATCAGTTCACAAGGTGGTAGTCTGCCTTTGACATGATCGATAGTTTCAATTCACTTTTTAAAGAAGATGTGAAAGAAATTGGTTATGAAATTGACCTAATAAATGTTATTATATGGTATATGATTTTTTAATTATATTTCAATTATGAAAAAATTAATTAACATGGTTATATAAGAAGTAATAATTAGGATCTTAGTGAAGATAATTACTATCTCTTTGAAAATACTCCACTGAATCTCTTATTAAAGACCCTAGGGATGAAATTTGGGAATATAATCAGATATATAACATGGATAATTGAATTGGGTAATGAGTTTTTCATTTCTTACTTATGTAAATATTTCTAATGATGTTTGAAGAAATTAGGGGAGGAGGTCCCCATCTAAATTGTTGAGGAGTAATATATTTGTAAATACCCGATCTTATTCAATAATGGGAATTCCCTTTTAATAAATGTCACTTAGAAATTGATAAATAGTAGATTATATGTATATTGTCGATCTACACATCCTTCACAAAAAATGACACAATTTTTAAACATTTTATCATGTTATCCTCTATGCTTACTCCATTTTAGAATTTTATTTTTCACAATGTTAACTAGTTAAATTTTATTTACATATGTAATTTATCCTTTAAGAATAAAAATAAAATAATCCTTATTACATAATTTTTTTATCACTAATAATAAATAATAAATCCAATTTCTAAAATAAATATTCCCTGTTTGTTGTAATTTAGTGTTACACTTCTAGAAAATGAGACTATACCTACAGTTTTGTGTAAAACCATGGGTATAGGTGTAACATTTACCCATGATTTTACAATAACTATTTGAATATGGGGTTTTCAGAACCTATAACCATTTTTTACAAATATCGTGGGTATAGACTTGAATTTTCAACATATACCCACAGTTTTGGTAAAACTGTGGGTATAAGTCACACTATACCCACAATTTTTCAAAAAAACTGTGCGTATTGGGTTTGGTTTAATACATGTACCCATGTATCTCCAAAAAACCCACTGTTATAAGTTTCGATTTAAAAACTATACCCACATTTCTCTATAACTATGTGTATATATTTCTTTCTTAAGCGCGGTGACAAAAAAATCCATGGGAATAAAATAATTTCAGAAGAAAAAACCTACACCCACAATTTTTCTTCAATATTATTGGTTTATATACATATAAATAAGTAAATATATACATATATATGCATAATCGATGTTGTAGCGATGATTAGGCACAACTCTTCTAAAGAACTGTTCCATGGTTTGCATCTCATTGGAATTTTATTGAAATCCTACAAACACAGTTTGAGAACTATGAGTATATGGTTGTTGACAGTGTGGACAATTTCCCAAACACCTATTCCCATAGTTCAAAACTATTAGTATATAATTTTCAAAACCATTGGTATAACTCAGAGTTATAATGATCCCTTAAATCCCCATGATTTTTAGAATCGTTGGTAAATCCCATACCCATGGTTTTAGGGGCTACACCCACAGATTGAAACAATGGGTATAGGTTAATTTTCCAAAAGTATTAACACATTCGCATGCAACACAACATAATAATTTTTTTTTTAATTTTCAAAATTATGGTTGAAAAAAATTTTATTTGAACTTATTTTGTAAAATAATTTATGTTTGTTAAAAATCTGAATTCCATTCATTTAAAATTAAATTCCCCTAATTGTCATAATATAATATAAAATAAAACCCACACGCGTGATGAAAAAATAGTGTTTTAAGGAGAAACATTTCGTATGTATAAAATGTTGTAATATAAAAGATAAATATTAAATTGATTCAACAAACCTAATTTGGAATTATTATTAAATAAATAAACTAATTTTACTTATTTCAATAAAAAATATAACATTAGAATTTATTTAACAGAAAAACAAGGCTTCAATAAATAATAGTATTTTACTATTCATTAAAATTTATAGTTTTTTAAAAAATACCAAAAACTCCCCACACATTAATATAGACTTGTTGATTCTAAAAATTGTGTTCATTTTATTGATAAATTTTCAAAAATTGGGAAAAAATAGATTTTATTATTTGCTTACAGAACGCAATAAAAGTCATTATAAAAAATGGATTTGTAGGGAATATAAATCCATTATAAATGAATAAGTATCAATATATCAATATATTTTCATTATATAAAACATTTATACATATTTTAATAAAAGTTTTATATTCATATTCATTACTAAAACATCAAGGTATATTCTGTAACATTCAAGTTTAAATAATAATATTAATAGTGTATTGTGATTCATTAAAACTCATTGTTGCATGTAACAAAAGCTATCGATGAAAGTAAATTTATTCTAAAAAATATAACATAAAATCTCCCAGTGTAAAATTTTTATCACTTTAAAATGAATTGTGACCTAAAAATTCCATCACATTGACATAAAAAACATAGGATACTTCTCCCTCATTATATCCTTAGGTTCCAACATAGCTTCCTCAAGTTAATAGTTTCTCCATAAAAGAATGACCATAGGAGCGGTCTTGTTTAATTGAATATTATATAAATGATCTAGGATCTATAAAGTTTGTCTTTATATGTTATATCATGATCTATCAGTATGACTTCTTATTTTAGAAGATTGGGAAGAATAGGCATGTACTTCCTCAAGAGAGACACATAGAACACAACATGGATTGGAGAGATGTTTGGTGGAACAATAAATGATAAGAAAAAATCCCAACTTAACCATGAATCTCGAATGGGAAAATATACCTGGGGATCAAATTTCATTTCATTCTTGATCTTATATACATCTTTTATTGATTAATTTTTAGAAACACCTTTTTACTAATATAAAATTCTATATCATGTATATGATTATCAACAAAAATGTTCTATCTATATTGTTCTTCCTATTATTGGTTTATGAATTTATATCATATTCTCATTAATTTCATCAAATAGATCATGTAATAAAATATTTTATTCAACAAAGTAATCCCATCATGTTGTATTTCAATAATTCAATCCATATATGGATTTATAATGATCCATCTAAATGATTGAGTTAAATAAATAATTAAAATAAGTCTCATATAATGAAAGGTATAAATCCCAATATTCTTTGAAATTCAATGAAAAAGATTTTAGTATATCCTCTAGAATTTGAATTGTTTTCTCAGACTGACCATCCTTATGAGGATGATAAGCTATGATAAAACGTAACTCCCTATACAAATCGAGTAAAATAATTTTTCAGAACATCATGTTAATAATAATATCCCAATCTGATACAAAAACTATTTGATCAACTTCCTTGATTATATCATAGAAATATGATATAGATAAGAATATTATTTTATTTAAATAATGTGTTATGACTTTGTATGGTTATCCATTACAATTCATATTCCATTATACCCTTTAGATGTTTTGGGGAATCCGGAGACAAAATTCATGCAAATGTTTACACATTTCCACTACGGTTTTGGTAATGGTCTGAAATACACTTATAATATTTTTTTACTATCCATATCTAGATAATATAACAAGCACCAGGATACATATTGTGTAATATCTCCCTTAAATCCATCCAAATATTAATAATCTTTAAAATTTCTATACATCTATTCGCATTTAGGATTAATGGAGAATGGGGAACTATTAGATTTATCTAACTGATCCTTCTTCAAAACTCTTATATATGAAACACATATAAGATTCAAGAACATTATTATTCCATCATAATTAAGGTTAAATTAATGAATAACTATAACCTTTTTCTACATCTATACTCCTTCCATCTTCACCTCTTTAATCATAAAATTGATATTTGGTTGAACAATAATATTATATGGATAGTATTTCTCCCCTTACATAGATATTTATATATCCAACCTCCATCAATGAAAAAATATTAAATCTATCATGATCCCCATAAATGATAAGCTCAAATGACGCTTTTGACTTAATCCATCAACCACATTTCTAAGTTTCCTAGGGTGGTAATGTATTTAGAATTCATAATAAATAATCAGATCCACCAAACATTTCTTTCATATATTATACTATTTTTGTTTGAATATACAGATTATAATTTTATGATAATTACTTATACCACACCATTCTATACATTGAAAAAGGCCTCAATATCTTTAATTAAAATATTAATGTAATGAAGTCCAAATAACGAGTTAGGTAATTTTTCTCACAAACATTAAATTTTAGTGAAGTAAAAGATATAACCATATCACTCTACATATGGATGCTTACAACCCCTTTATTTGATGCATTAATATAGATTACAAACCCAAATATATTTCTTAGTAATGTAAGCATGGGTGAACTTACTGACATTCTATTTAGCTCCTTGATTTTTTCTTTATATTCATCTTTCCAAAGGAACTTGGATCCCTTTAGAGTAAACATGGGGTGTGGATTAGACAACCATGATAAATTTTCCCCATAGGATAAATTAAATCCATCCAAATAATGAAAAATAGATCTATGTCACAATGGATGGTCCAGGATAATCCTCAACAGCCTCCATCTTTGATGGATATGCATTTATACCTTATATTCAGATTATAAGACCCAAAAATGAAATTTTTTGCAACCAAAATTCTCACATTGTAATTTTTTCATACAATAACTCTTTCACTATGTCAATCATCTTAATTATCAAGTGATATTGATACTCTAACTTAATCTTTTAATACTTATGAATATATTTTATAAAGACTACAACAAACTAATCAAGGTAATATCAAAATATGTTACTCATTAAATCAATGAAGACAATGGGGAATTATTACGTCCAAATGGAATCAATATATTTTCAAAGTTTCCATACTTCTTATGGAATATTGTTTTGGGTATACCCTCCCTTTTAATCCTCAATTTATGATATACAAAAAAGGAGATTCATAGAAAGGTATTCGATATCCATGTTGTTGATAAAACAAGTCATAAATATAGGCTATAGAATAATTTTTATAGACTATGGTCTTGATTAGGTCTTGATAAATAGGGTAGAGTATCCTTGATCCATATTTCATTTTAATAAAATGGACACAAACACCACAATTTTTCACACATATAGTAACTAATACTTTGAATGTATTCTCTTAGTGTTTATTCTCTAGTTTTTAGAAATAAATCTATTCAATTTTATATGGAGTCATTTAAATTAGTGTGCCCCTATGTATAAGTTCTATAAAAAAATTGACATAAATATTTGATGAAATACTAGGTAATTATTCAAGAAAGTCACAAAAAATCTCCATTACAAGAGAGATTGCATCAATGTTTATTTTCTCCCCAACCATCCGAGATAAAAAACTCCTTTGAAGATGAATAAAAAATCATACAATAGATGCGATATCCATTATAATTCCATAACCATCATTGATTCGATAGATGATCATAGGTTTCTTAGAATATCAAATGTGACTTCCACTCCATGGGAATTTATGTGGGATTTATTTATAGAATGGAAATACATTATTATTATAACATTTAATTCAACTAAAGGGAGAATAACTAGATTCTAACAAGTACATTCCCACAAACTTCCTCAAAAGATGATTCATAAACTTGGGTTATGATCATCATAACACTAGGAGTTTTCATTTTTAATTCAACATCTAAACATTGAGGATATATATTAAAATTTATAATTAATTTTCGTCATATAAGGAAATTTAAATATGGAATATCAAATAAGATACATTTATATTTAATTATAACTTTCACTACACCAACTTCATTATTCTATCATCATTCCCTTTTGAAAAACAAGATGGCTAGTATAACCATCAATCATTGTTATTCAAAGTGATTAATCTTGAAAATTATTTCATTGGATATCTAATTAACATCACAAATTTTTAAATGTATGAACCCTTATTTTTAACCTAAGTCATTGATTCTCATCGCTTCTTCAAATCCTCTAGGATGGTTTTTAATGTGTTTTTTAATTTCCTAAAAATATCCCCTAGAGTGTCAAACTAGTTTCGCAACAATGATCATTATCATAAACTAGGTGGAAATCATGTCAAATACCAACTCATAATTTTTTGGATTTATTACCCTTTGGTTCAACATTTATAAGGCTACAAAAAAAATTTAATATCCTTTCAAGGATTTAATTTTTTGGAAACCACTCACTCTATCATTCACCAAAATTTCACAAAATTTTACTATACTCAGACTTTTCGTTATGGTTATCATTGAATTTTTATCATCCATGTTTCCAAATGTTATGTAAACCAGTATATTAATACTAATTATAAAGTCCAAATCTTCTTAGACCTATATATTAGGTCTTAATAGATGAATATTTATTTCAACATACAGGAAAACACATGAGAACTATAAAGGTTTAGGGTCTTTGGAAACAATGATACATAAAAAAATATTCCTTAAGTTAACTAAATCATATCCCACTATGTTCTTGACATCCATAACCCTTATTGAATACATCATACATATAATTATTCTTTATAAACTGCGTAATGGAAACATAATAAAGGGTCAGATCAAATTCTCAATAAGTAGAACCATGGGAGGTATCAATAACCACAAAATCCTAACATTATCATATGGTTATTAGAACATGATCATAATAATTGGAAACCATAAAATACATATCATAGATCATAATCTTGAGTCATGAAATAAATCATGGAAGTTCAGAAGACATGAATTATATTGAAAAAGAAGAACATGATACATGATATCATAGAATATGCCTAAGACATAAATTTTTGGAATACAATAATCATAATAAATAATATTCTAGTAAGTCAATCACCATTGATAGAACATTAATAGTTGAATGGGTTTACTCCCCAATAAATTATATTGGTAAATGTTCACTCCAAATTCCATCATAGTGGACAATGTATCTTACTGAAATGGATTCACTCCCTATTTCAATCCTATTTATCCCATGAGATATCAATATTTACTCAATGCAATGGAGGGAGACATAGGTTTCACTAGTAAAATAATGAAAATAATATATATGTGTTCCATAATATCTTAAAACATTAATCATATCAAAACCCTTGTAAAAAAATTATTTTTACAAATAGTTCATCATTGCATAACCTATGGAAAAAATTTTAAGATTCGTAAACATTGTAATTTTTCATCATCAATCAACTTATTGAAAAGTTATATCTTTCATAAAGATATTTTGGTCATAAAAATGTAAACCATCCAGGGAAAAAATAAGGATAGTACTATTTTATCATATCCCCATGAAAATATAAGAAACCCCAATGGTTTTTTCATTAAAGAATATAAATTCCATAAAAAAATTATATTAAATATTATCAATGAAAAAATCATTTTCATTTTTAAATAACATCATTAAAATTTAAAAATTTATTAAATATTAAAGAAAAAAATTTATTTGAATTGAACCATAAGTACTTGTAAAGTTAGCTTCAAATAATTTAGTGTTCATGATGGTGGAAAATTATGTTCATGTCTTACACATTAAAATTAATTTTCTTTCTACATTTTGGGTAAAAATTAAAAAATACCACAATGCCACACATATGAATGATGGATGTTATCATTTTCTATCACATATTTAGGTAATAAGGTATATATGATATTATAATTATAGAATTATACATTTTATGAAATATAATATATATAATATATATATATATAATTTTCATCTATCATTATATCAATTTGTGAGAGGTAATGATGGAAAACAAATTATATCGATTTATGGGGTGGCAGTCTACCATTTACATGATTGATAAGTTTATTTCCCATTTGTTAAAAGTGGAGATAGATATTGGATATTCCATTTAAAAAAAAATTTCATTATATTTTGGATACTTATGTTATTATATTGGTATTTTTTTACATGAAGGAAGGTAATAAATGATGAAGTAAAAATAGAAAGTGGTAAGTGAATAAAATTACTTTTGCTTAGAGAATCCTCATTCAGGTTTCTTATTAAGTACCCTAGGGTTGGTATTATAGTAATAACAAAAGCTATATAAAGTGTATAAGTGTTTTGGGGAGATAGTTTTTCATTTTTTGGTCTTGTAAAATAGATAAATATGGTGGAACAACAGAAGGGAGGAGCTCCCCTTTTATAATTGAGTAGGAGTGTAATTTCTGTAAATACCAAAAACTATTCTATAATAGGAAGTCACTCTCAATACATTTCCCTAAAAAATATATGAATAATATAGTGAAGTTATTATATGGTAAATAAACACCTCCAAAACAAAAAATAAAGATGTTTTAAATATTTCATTACTATAGCCTCTAATTTTACTAATTTTTTAAATTTTAGTTTTCCCCATGGTAACTACAATCTTTTTATTTACCCACGTTATTTATCAATTTATCCCCAAAATAAAATAATATCATTCATAGATAATTATTAAACAATCATTATAAATATAAAATACAATTATTAAATAAATTACCATTGTGTGTTAAGAAATGTGTTTTATCATAAGTGTACATAATGATCGAACACCCCTTTTAAACATAACCCCACTAATAAATCTATTAAATATACTAATAAAAAGTATCCCTTTATCCCATGTGCCCACCCATCAGACTTCAACCCTTGTGCCCCTCCTATGTTACACGTACCCTTGCTGCGTTACTGTCCCTCAACCCATATTCCGCTCATGATTTCCATTGGGTTCACCTCCCAGTTAGGCATCGTCTCCTCTGGATCTTGGGTTCCATCACACCACTATTGTTAACTTCCATCACCTCAAACCCTTTCTACCCCTCCTTACCTCTTCAATAGGTGGTTTCTTAGTTTCTCATCCCAGTCACGTTGCATCCCTTGTTGACCTATGCTTTCCGCAGACCCCAGTATTCGTGTTCGACCAAAACCTAGTTCCCTGCCACCCCTCCATGGATTACTACACTATATCACCATGAAAGAACTCTGAAAACATCATTTGAATGAACCCTCACTAATTCCATCCATTATCTATGTTGTTTCTCTCCTTTTGTGGCTCAATATTTTTTACACATCGATTAAACATATTTAATTCACTATATTTCTCCTACCATCACGGTTTTACCTACAACTAAGCTTGGGTTCCCGTATTCCCTGGTCAAAATCTCCCTCAATCTTCCAGTTCCCCTCCACTCCCATAAGGATTACCTCAGCAGTACCGAGGCTGTGGATCAGAAATACCTTTACATCTATTCCAGCTACCCATTTCCTTCATAGCCTCTACCTCTTAGGATTTCCCTCTGTCCTCTATATTAGGCACCCCTACTGGTACAGAAATATTGAAAATGGTAATCCTCTGAATTTACATCTTTAGAAAAAACTGTTTTTGTCTTCACAAAGTGTATTGAATAATTACATATTGTACTTATTTTTCATGGTCAGTATTTCATCATCTATTTTTTATTCCCTATTTGATATAGTTTTCCTCCGCTGTATCAATGAGTCATCCATTTTAGGTATTCTGAGCTTATTTTATTCAATACATATTTTTTCAGTTTCTATCTTGTAGATTTCTTATCGTTTTCATTGTTTTTTATAAAAGTATTCAATTACAAGAATATTAGACTCAAAGAAGATGTGTATGTTAAATAGTCATTAACTCGAGTATATAATTATACTCTTGATTGACTTTTATTATTATTCAAATATTATAATTGAAAAATATTCATTTTTTTCTCATTTCCATTATGCCTATAATTAAAACATATAATTATTTTATTTATTTTTTAGTTGGATATCAATTGAAATTATGTATAGATTTCATATACATACATGTTTGAAGATTTATTAAAAGGAACTCATACGTAATTTGTTTTCAGATTACTTATGTATAATTATTATCTTATTACAGATTGCATATTACTTATTGATTATACTTAATTGTTTGTAGATTTATTATACATATGTTTTTTCTTATACATTATTACATCTATATTTCTTCAATATAAGTATTTTTCTCCACCACATCAAATCATGGTCCATTTTAGGTATAACTATCTAATTTGATTCAATACACATTTTTTGATGTTTCAATAATAAAAATTAACTGTAGTTTTTATTGATGTTTCAATAAATGTATTTGATTATATGTATACTAGACAGACTAACATTGTGTATAATAAATAAATTGTTTATATTTCTTCCAATATGGAATTAAAATGCACACTTCATTGATTGTTATTTTTATTGATATATTATAATTGAAAAATATGCATTTTTTGCTCATTTCAATTTTTCCTATTGTTAAAACATAGTTTATTTATTCTATTCAATTAGATATAAATTAAAATTATTTCCACTTTTCAAAGACATATTTTTTTTGATTATTTCTTAAATATAAGTGTTTTTATATTCAAATGGTGTTTAATGACTTTACATGTCTACTTTGATTTAGGTATCTTTATCACCATTTCTTGATTTAGAATGTAATGGTATTAAAGATTCAAGGTCATTGAATCTCACTATTATTTCTACATACATTTTCATAATGATTCACTTATTGGTTTTTTGTTTGATTTATTCATTATTCTGCATCTTTTATGAAATCAGTGTTTCAAGTAATTTTTGGTATGTATAAATGTTTCAAATGTTTCATGTTTTCTTTTCATGTTGTACTAATTTTAAGGGAGATATTATTTTTCAGATTCTTCAAGATAGAAAGCAATCAGGACTATACATTCATCTCAGAATTGGGCCTTATGTCTATGCCAAATGGAATTTTTGGGTGATTTCGATGGTTTTTAGTAAGTACAATATATTAATATGTTTGAATTCAAAAATATAGATTGTTTTTTATTTTATTAAAAAGTACATGGGTTTCCCTATTTGGCTGAAATATGTTCTAGGATTAGTTTTAGAACTGATAATAGTCTTTTCAAGGTTAGTTTCGCAATATATAATGGTCAATTTAAGAACCTTTTTGATAATCTATTTTTATTGTGCATTATTTTTTTACAATTTTGTAATATTTGATTATATTTATTTGTATTGGTCATTTAAATAACTTTTTTGGATTTTTATTAGATTATCTATGAATTTTAAGTATACCTTTTTAGATGTTTTAAGAAACCCTAGGGTTTTCCCTGCTCTAATCCAAAAGTCACTAAATAACTAGAACATTCTTCATGTGTATTTTATTTTCCTAAAAAAATGTATGCCTTTGGATATTAATGATTCCCATCCTAGATAAGTATTTACTATATATCATTTAGTAGTTAATGAAGGAATAATTTATATGTTAGAAATGAACATTCATAAGGGGTTCACTTCATTACAATGTTGAACTTTGGAGAAATAAATAACAACTTTTCTCCACTTGAAGACTAGATGATACGATTGTCATTTTTTAATTTGAGGATGCATTGAGAACACATTGAAAGGCATATTTTTGTGTGATATTTTTATTATAGGAATTCTAGTGTAGGATATGTGATGTAGGGCTATAAGAATGAGCTCGCATAGCACAATCTGGGAAATTGTTCCTTCTTTTGAGAACAAATATTAAGTGGTTTTCTCCCTTTTAATTCTCTCATGGTAAGTATAGGGAATAATATTTACACCTTTGATGGACTATCACATGTTTTATATTTTATTTTTTATATTAACAAGGAATATGTTCATCCTGTTGATGAATATGGGTAGAGAGTCAAATTATATTTTGTATAATTTTACTCTGTTAAACTATTTTTTCTTTTTTTAATCTATGCCTTTCTTGAAAACATTTGGAGAGGAAAACATGAATTGTTTAATCCTATGATCAAAACCAGCTCTCTCACTTCCCCCTCATCTAACATTTCTTTTCTGATTTTATCAAAGAGAAATCCCTTAATTTTTCACTAATAATAGTCTATTTTGAAAAATACACATGGAGTGATTCTATGAGTTAAATGAGATGCATATTCCATGTAAAAAAACCATTTTTTTCAAAATTTACATTTTGAAAATGATATATTAAGCCAAATCCATATTCAAAATTTTCATATTGAACTTCATATTTTGAACTTTATATTTAATTTCCAAATTGTCAGTTGTGTATTATTTTTACTTTAAATTGTACTATTGTTTATCATTATTTAACTACATATGATTACTTTAGTACCACTGTTACATGTTTAAATATTGGAATTTATTCTATTACATATACTGATATAGAGTATTCTTCTACTCCTATAAATTAAATACTACAAATAATTGGTAACATGCATAGAGGAATACATTTTTCAAAAATAGGTTCCAAGACAACATTTAATGTGTACATTTTTTACCAATATAATTTCTGTTATGCTAGGATTACGCTACCAATCATTAATTAATGTGTTTTAAAAATACCATAAGATAAGCCATGCCAATCAATTGCATCCCCGTATGATTGAAAAAATAAACTAAAAGAATTAAAATAATGATTATAATTTTTTGAGGCAATAGTAAGGTAATTTTAAAATATCATTGTTTTTGTTATTTTCACAGTGTAGGATGTTTAGGAGTCACCTGAAATAGTGACAGTGGATTTGCTACAACAAATACAAATATATCATCAACTCATGTACATGTTCTCTTCCTTAATTGTCTTATTTTCATTACATTATAAGAGTAAATACTAATTATTTTTTCCAATTACATATACATTATGCTTAAAACACAATGCAATTCATTCTTCACAACTGGCATTTCTTAAAAATCATTAATTCTTCTCCTATTATTACAGGTGTTAAAATTTATTGAAATTTTTGGATTCAAGTCATTTATTTATGTAGAAAAATATGTTGACGTGTTTTATAGTGATGATGTAGTCCAACGAACAATTACAATGTCTCAACACGATGAAACATCAATAATCAAGAAAACATTGACTGACATTAAGTGGAACATTTTCAAGGTATAAAAAAAACCTTATTTAATATTTACATTTCAAAGTAGGTTATACATATTGACTTAAAATTTTATCTATAATGTTATTATAGGTTTCAGGTATCCAATTATAACAAATATAACACACACACGTATCCTTTCTTATTAGTATAGGCGATACACTGTAATGTTTTCACAGTTTATTTTTTATTAGATATGTTAAATAACTCAATAGAATTATTATCAACTGTCATCCAGAAGTGGTAATCCATTTTAGGATCGATGTGCACTTACAGAAGACTTCATGAATAATGGAAGAAGCTTTATATTTCAATCTTCTTTGTACAATTTATCTAGTTAACAGATGATGTTTCTATTTCAGTTTTCACGGTTACTATATAAAACATATACTATAGTGAAAAATTTATGTTTTGTTTATGTTTTTTTCAAAAAAATATCTACTATGTTAGTCATAATTTCGATTAACCTATTTCAATGTATATTATTACTATTTATTAATTTAAATTTTTGATATTTAGTGATTTATTTTTTCTCAATGGTTAAAATACATTTTCATTATTTTCATATAAAATTATCTGAATTTCTATTGTGATTTGTTTGATAAAAATCCATAACTATTCCAATGAATTAATTTATTGAGTATAATTCTTTTCCTTATATCCCTAATAATTATAATCATGAAGCATAATAGTTTGTGGATAATATATTATAGTCATGCAATATAACAGGTTGAAATTGGAGAATTTAATATTTTTTTTTCAATTTTAATATCTAATATTGATCTCCCATTAAGATGATAGTAAAATACTTTACCTCTTACAAAGTTCATTTATCTTATTCTATTTCATATACATTGATGTTTATGGTTAATTTCAATCACATGTTTATTTTCATAAATTTAAAAAATAAATGAGTTAAACTTCCACTTTAACATGATCTCAACTAAGATAATCACATGTTTCTAACTCCTTAATTGAACAACTTTTTTACAATTGAATACCATAATTTTTTCGTTTTTGATGATTCTATTCATTGTTGTTGTTAAATTAAATTAGGAATTATAAATATTTTTCTATATTTTCCTAAATTTTTAAGAAATGCTTCTGTGATTAATGTTATATAAAAAATTTCTCTTACAAATGATTATAATGAATGTTTGATTTTATTTGTTAAATGAATATATAGTGATCGAATTTTAATTTTAATTTTTTAGGTGCTATATTAAACTGCTACAAGAAACTACTTTGTAGTCATTAGTATGTGACCATTGTAGCAATGATGTGAGGATTCATTTATGATTTCAGAATTTCATGAAACCACTTTGCAGTCATTAACTTCTACAAATTGTAGTCCTTAAAATGTGAGAAAAATATTATCCTTTCTACCGATAAATGAGGGTGCGTGGATTGAATTAATGAAATAGGAAACTTCCAGGTTATAAATAATATTTATTTCTCACAAACCATTTCACTACAAATTTCACCACATATACTCTAAAAACTGTAACCATTGTGAATGTTTTCACCCATGTTTTTGCAATAAAAAACTGCTCTATAGACATGTTCTTATTTGTCATCGTTTTCAAAATAATTTGTAATATGTTACTATAATAATTTCAATTTTATTGATTCATTGTTTATTTGTAAAATTTCTTATTAAAATTTTATGATACATCATGTTTTATAATTTCTCCATGGTGAACATAAAGTTTTATTGTTTTTGATATATACTAAATGATACATCATGTTTTTTTTATATCTTCTTACATAATGTTATTTTCTTTTCATTAATTTTCATATATATTGTGTGATACATGTTTTTATTTTTCATTTATTTTCTAAATTATCTATCACTAAAGATGTAATTTTAAATTATTTTTAAAAAAATTTCATTATTAACAACTCAAAATTTTAATATAATTTTGCAAAATAGAATTTAATTATGGTGTCGTGTGTATAAACGGACAAGGTACGAGTTTAATTAATGTTAAACAATTATATATGATATAAAATTAATAAGACCATATTACAAAATTTAAATAATTATATTTAGAAAGAAATAATCCATATTATAAAATTCCATTCATAAAAGTTTAAAAATTTATTTTATATTAATACCCAAATCCGCAATGAAAAACCCATTTTCAATAGAGAAATTTTCATAAGTATAAAAAATTATTAATATAAAAAATCATTATAAAATTGACTAAAATGAATGAAATTAGATTAATTATAAAATTATTCTACTAATTTTACTTCTAAATAATTTTATACACCAAATAACTTTGTAAATTATTTAAACTAAAAGGATGTTTAAAATAAAAACCTATATCTTCCACAATTTATTAAAAAATTAAACTTAACTAAGAAGGTGAAATGATAGTGAATAGTTTTCCCAAACCATGTGCATTCTAGTAGAAACTATGCTAGTAGATATAGTTAGAGAAGCATTTTTGGTGCACAGTTTAACAAATTGTGCTATCCAACTGTGTCATGCAACTTAAAAAAAATATTAGAAAAATCAATATAATTCATGAGTAATAAAAATAAGAATAAAAAATATAACTAAGAAAAAAATATCATTGTGGAAAAATAAATGTGAGATAATAAAAAAATGACAAAAATGGAACATAACATAATGAAACCAAGGTGGAGTCATCCCAAGAATCATGAAATTATGCTCTAAGATGTACCACCATATGACTCACTCATCTTATCATGATGTGTCACTAGAGAAGGTAGATCATTTTCCCTTTTGTGTTTCATGGTAAGCATCATTTGAAAGTGCACCCAAGTGCCCACGAAGTGGGTGAGTATAATTGTTAATATAAAATCAATATAGAATTCCCAACACACGCCATTAGGACATGAACATGTTAGAAAATTTATAAAAATATAATTTTATGAATAAATGATATGTAAAGAAATATAGGCTGTGATCCTGGAAAAAGTTAATCACATTAACAGAACATTAGTCATAAATAATACAACTAATGAAATTCGTTATTTATATCCTTCCTCTTGGAATATCAATCCATAAAACTGTCAAGAAAAAATGTATGCATTCCAAATTAAAGTTCCATATTCAATAGAGGCTTCAATACCTACACCATGAAATTATATGTTGATTAATACCATATTACATTAAAACCTTTTCATCTAGTACCAATCCTATTCCGACAAGGACACATGTAATAAAATATAAACACACAACACCTTGTATGAGAAACCATTTTCCATATATGTTCATTCTTCATAAACCAATCTTCTCTATTAAAAATTTAGTGAAATATCTTATTTGTATTAATTAAAAACAATAATTTGAAATCAATAATTTTAAAACAATAATTTTAAAATAATAAAAAAATTGGCTTGTCAAAATACATAAATAAATCCATGTTCCTTAATCATCAATTGAACGGGTTTTCCATCTATAATTAAAATATTCATTCATTCTTATCAAATATAATTTTTAAAAACTAATACATAATGTTATAAAATAAGTGGATATGAGGTGGAGTCCACCAAACATATAATGGTTAAAGGAATTGGAGAATTAGACATGAATTATCATGACTTTTCTTTGAATCCTAATTCCTTCATCTGATTTAACATAATCTCATCAAGAACACATCAAGTATTATAGCTCTATCTATAACAGAACATTTCATATTCTCTATTAGGGATAATTTCTGGATATCTAAAAAGAAAAATTAGAAATATAGAATACCATTAATTCTTGATCCCCAACATAGATTGATTTGTCAAAAGATGACTTTAGAATAAAGGGTATAAACGAGAGAGACTAGGAGAAGAAGGGAGTCTATGATCCTTGATGAATAGGGGAAAATGATAGCTTAGGGTCCTTGAATGTAGTTAATATTATTTCTAAATGTATTAAATTATTGAAACATGGTTGGGATGCACAATTTTCAAAATAGTTTACCAACCATACACAAGCTACTAGAAATAACTAGAAGATCCATATGATTCTACCACACTATTAAAAAAACTATGTGTAATCCATGTGCTGATATGGGACAACACCCAGGGGGATTCATGGTTGTGATTCATGGTTTAGACAAACTATACACCAACCGTCTATACTTACTATCTCAAGATCACCTCCTCATGTGGTTTCCTTGATCAATTTTTAAATTATGCACCAACCATTTTTCTACCAATTTCTTCTCTTTCATGGTTTATTATATTCTGTGCATAGTTTTTGAAAATCCATGATCCAAATGTACACCATCTTAAATACTCCCAATATCACCTTCTATGGTATCCTATAGATAGTTTATGGTTTCCAATAACTATGCCATGATCTTTCTCCTCAAAAAAACAAATCCAAATCAAATGAAAATACCTCTATTTCTCATGAATGTAAAACAAAAAAATTATCTTCAAAATAAATAATAAACAATAATACACCTGAAACTAGGGGTGTTTCACTAAATACTTTTATATAGAGATGCTGCAAATCAAATTGGACAATAATATCATTAAGATGAGATATGGAATCAATAATAGTTCTAAGCATCACTTTGTGAAAATCTTCCATGAATATAATGTGATGAAATACCAATTTTAATGGATGTTTGATTCTAGATCTAAAAGTAATTTTTGGAATAATAAATATGTTTTAACCATTAGATATTATAGTGGATTTAGTGATAATATAAACTAATAAATGTATTTAATTTAGTTTATAATGGGATTGATGAATTAATGAGATACAATTGGATGTTATCCTTGAAAAGGAATCTATAAATAAATGCCAAAATTCATAGAGTATTATAGATGATTCATGAATAAGTTCAAGAAGAAAATACATTAATCATTTGGAATTGTTAAAAATTTTGGTTGAAGTCATTGATATGTATTTAAAAAATGAATGAAAACACGTGGTGTGATGTTGATTTTGTAAAGGGAAAAAATGGTTTTGGAACAAAATTATTGCATGGAAATGTTTTTGAGATGTATTTAGTGAGCAATATTTGCCTTGAAAAGGAAATTATCTTAAGAAACCATGCACCCTAAGGAGGGTAGTGGGTAAGCATGACAGATGCCTAGTAGAAGGAAGTAGTATGGGAGGATCATTGAGACACTATGGGTAATAATTTATATGGAAGTGTGGGGTGGTAGATAGAAAGTGAACACTATTATGGGTGACTTGGTATCCCATTTGAAATTTAGAACCAAAGTTATTTGATCATGTTATTTAGTTGAACTCCAAATTATAAACCACTAAGATGTATGAGATTAACTCATATTTGGGATGAACAAAAAATTGTGTTTTTAATTTGTAAAAAAACATTGGTAGAATAGAAGGAACAGCATTATTCCAGTCATATTTAACCACCTATGAATATTATGCATTAATAGATTGAAATAATGAAAACATTGATCAATTCGAATTGATTTTATTCCCATACCTATGACATTAAATCAGTTAGGATAACTGAGTAACATGGAGTGTTTTAGAACCTGTATGTATAATGATTTTTTTAATAAAAATACGATTCACATGAACATAAAATTAGACGAAAACGTTCCTATGATTGTATTTATTGAGTGTTATCAACATCCCTATATGTGTCTTTCACAAATATTCTCATCTATTAGGAATAAATATTTTTAAATTCCTACACCAACTCATACAGACAAAATACATGTGTAATTTTAGATTTCATAAATAATAATCCATTATTTAAATGTGAATTTAATCATATATATTTTTTGAATCGTAAAGAATAATATATAACTTGTTTCTATATTTCAAAATATAAAAAATTTCATATAGAAATATTGTCTATTATGTTTTTGTTTTATAAAAGATTTAATCCTGAGAACGATTTTTTATAATTCTATTCATAATAAAAATATATTTTAGAAAATTTCATATTAATCATATGTGGATTTATTTGAATCAAAATTGGATTATTTATAAGAACACATGGAAACAGTCATGAAGAGTATAGAGGAATGTGGTCCTATCTACACTATTAAATTCTTGGTATGGTATTTAGAGATCATATCTATATACATTCCTATGTAGTTTTGGATGATATTATAGAAGTATAGCTATGAAATTTTGAGATATGATTTTTAGAAAAAATTGATTCACTATGTTTAATAATGTATTTTCAATAAAAAGTATAAGAAGATTGTGAATGGAAATAATTACTTCCTGTATAATTAAAAAAAAGAAGAAAAAGTCAAGTGACTATATTTCATGATGATCTATTTTCATGAATCCACATGAAGAATAAGATATAGTTTATTTATTATGAACAAAAATTGGTAGTTTTTTAATTATATTAAGTATAATAAAGAAAATGAAATTTTAGTGTACTGCATGTGAACGCGCAACAGAAGGATTTTTTATAAAGTATAATTCATGTATACGTAAAATCTATATATTGTGTGAAAGACCATTATTATGGGAGAATAACTAGAATGTTTTTTTCTCAATAATAAGTATTTGTGTCTATCAAATTTCAACAAAATATTGAAAATCATTTTGAAGGTAAAAGTGAATCTATTGAGGATAAATGATGAAAATAATGTGTCCCTAAGATTCTTATTTTGAAGAGACATACATGTCTATAAACTTGTGAAACCATCCCCATTGTATTTAATCGAGGTAAGGTATAGGTGGAGGCCTTGGATCAACATATTTTTATTTTATAATCATTTTTATTAAATATTGAGTAGCGTTACGTCCTAGAACACCAAGACATCATTTTTGTGTTCTCTTTATTATCACCTAGTTGGGAAAACTACGTAAGTTCAACTATCCCAGAATATTTTTCATTATACATGTGTGCATGTTGTGTGACATGGATGAATTTAAAATATAAAATAGTTTGAATTAGTATTCTTTCTAACATGCGAGAATGACAGTAAAATAAAGATAATAAAGGAAAAAGAGAGAAGTTTGTATTGGTTGATAGCCTGATTCACCCCCACACATTGTCTATCCCCAGCTACAATAAGTGGAAGCATAGTCTAAAGGGTTCTAAATTTTATTCATTCTAATTATTTTTTATTTCAACATTATTCTCATATGGATACTCTATTGAAAAAATTACTTTTAGTCATTCTAATTTATATGGACGAAAGGAGGAGATGTTTTATTTTTATATTCTTGTGGTAAGGAATTTTTGATATTCATGAAAAAATATACTTAAATAATCACGTATAGTTAGATAATTGGAAAATTATGGATAGAAAATATCCTAATTAAAATTCAATAAAATGATATTTACAAAACATAGTTCATTTTGATACTACTTTTGAGTTCATGATTGATTTAAAAAAGATGTTTTGTGAAACTTCTATGATACAAAAAAGTGAATAAAGTGTTTATGGTTATGTGTAAATAGAAATTAATTAGCATGATTTTAAAAATGTTATTGATGGTGTGAATATATCTAAAATAAAAATAAATAATACCAAGAATATGGCCAATAATAAAATAGGATATCCTTTCTAATAAAACAAAAGTAATTCATTGTTTTAATTTTATTCTCACTTTATATATGTTTCCTATAAATATGAGGATAGAAATTTTATATCACCTAAATAATATTAGTACAATGAAACCACTTTATAAAGTAAATATTAAGGTTATTAATGAGATCAACAAGATTTGATTAAATCATTTAATGAATAAGTTCAACTGTTGAATGAAAAGGTGAATGACGGGGTGCTCTCATAACATATTTGGATGAAAATAATGGGAGTTAAAAAGTGTATATTTTCAAAATATACCAAAAAAATGAGAATTAATATCAATGTGAATAATGATATAATTGATAAAATTGTTCTGGAGATAATAAAAATTATTTATAATGAGAAACTCTATGAAGTACCCATGGGTACCCTTAGAGAATAATATAAAGATCAATGGAATACTATATTATATGAAAATAATTATTAGTTTTAAAATTTAGAATATCAAATAAAGAAGATGTTTTCATTGATTAATAATATCATGAGAGATATTAATACTATGAGTATGAATTATAATATTTAATAGGATCATTTGAAGACCAAATGAAGTAGTAAACAATTCATCAATCTGAACTTAAGAAAAATTTAGTACATATATTATTTTAATGTTTAAATTATTCTCAATGTACAATGAATTGAATGTTTTATTTTAATGGTTTATTTAGACACACATTGTGTATTTTTATAGAATATTGAAAGTTAAATATTGGAGGATTTACTTTAGATTCATCCTGATTGAGAAAACTTTCTTACATAAGGAATGGTTTTTTTAAATATATTTTATCTAATATAATTTTGGCTATTTTTCAAGATGATTAGACTAAAAAACACATTAAGTTAAGATCCCACAATGCCATGACAATAAAGATAAATGTTTATTGTAGTGGATTGTATAAGGAAACAAAGACGAGGGGTTGAATCAGTGTTTGATTAATTTTACTATGGTTTCCTTTCATTTAAAATTATCCACTATGAAACCTAAACATCTATCTTTGTTTATAGATATGGGTATTATAATCCACACTCGACCCTTACCATAGTATGCACGTCAGAATAGATAATGTACCACCATAGTTGTTTTTTACTAAGTTTATCTACATCCTAGAAATTCTAATCCTCTCTTACTTTGACTTTTTGGATGTGCATATTATATTATCACTTAATGTTAAATTTATTATAGTTTCCTTATGTGTGGAACATATTGGATGAGAATTTATCATCCCCCTCACATTTTTTCTCTCATATAACACAGTCCTCTAACCCAATGGTTGCATTATTTATGCTGGAAACACTAACTTTAATGATCCTTGAATGAACCTTAAAATAGACCATCAAAATTAAAGATATAAAATTATTATCATTAGTCTTGAACTAAATGAGTTACTTTAAAATATAAGCACCATTTAACATCTCTAACACAACTTCTCTTATTCTCAATCATGTTGTAAATTCACATGTTTTTCTATAAATAGAATTCCATATAAGATATATATATATATAATCCCTTTATTTAGGTATTATATTTTCATTTAAATATCATTCAAATCATTATTTAAAATCATTTCAATGATTCCATTTAAATCTCTTTATGACCTAGGATTTCAATCTCTAAACAGTGTTTTCAAATCATAAACTCAAAAACTCAAAAAATAAAATAACATTATTTATTTTCAAAATGAACATGTATAGATTGTATTATAACATGAAACCCGAACTTTCATAATTGAATAATTTTCACTACATTTTAATTAAATTTGGATCGATTCATTTTTTATCAAAAATAAAAACCAATTGAATTAATTTAGTTATAAATTATAAGTATAATTTCACTTAAATAATCTCTTAAATTTATTTTAATATTTTTATATTTTCCCCAAAGTAAAATATCATATGAAGATAGATATCATATGAAGATCTTAAAATATATTATGAAAATAAAATATCATACACATAGAAAAAATTATATAAATTAAAATTCAATTTCCATATTCATAAAAACAAAATATCTAACATGTCGAATGAAATGTGTAAGTAGTTTAATAAAATATTTTATAATTCTTCTCAATGTATCATGGTATCAGGTTAAAAGTCATACTCACTGAAAGGCATAAGAAAAAATTATTATTTTTCATAAAAGTTATTATACAGTTAGATTAATTTTCTACTTACTAACTCTTAATATCATTAGAGCCCATATGAAGTCATACAGTTGGTTGTAATGTCAAATAAGGTTGCATCAAAGTCATACATTCCTAATAAATATTATAGGTGATGTCTTCACAGTGGTGAACTGTGAAAAATATAACTAAATGTTTCGTAGTTATATATGAAAATATAATATTCTATACAGAAATTCACTCATTAGAACTGTGTAGATTTAGTTTCCTTATAGACTTAACACTATAATAAAATTATTTCATGAATATTCTTAAGCATCTCCCATAAAATTCTTCTCTTATAATACTGTTTTTAGAAATATCTTATTTAAAAAAATCATAACATGAGGAAAATAGAAAGAAAAGAAATTATTAGCTCAGATGATAAGTAATGGTAAATATGGGATATGTCAATTTACGATCAAATTGAAGCATAAGATAAATATGTTTATTTAAGGGAATGATTATATCTTATGAAGTTAATACCAAATTATTCATAGATAATAAATACGGATATCTGTTATAAAGTATTATAATTTTAAAATACATGGTTTCTAAGAGTGTGGAAACAACATTATTAATTCATAACACATGAGATCATATAAAAATATAAATAACATGTTTTAGGAATCCTAGTACAATTAGAATCATTACAAATTGTTTAATTCTTCAATGCTCAGGGTGAGGGCCATCATTACATTTTTGAAAAAGTCCCATAATGCATTGCGTTCACCCTCCACACTCTATTAATTATTGTAATGGGTTCATTATCCAACTTTTTAAAGTTATTACATGGGATATAAATAAATAACCAATGAATTGGAGGGATATAAAATGATTCTCCCATATATAAGATAAAGAAAACAAGACATATATATCCTATAGTATCAAAAATACATTCATTAATTCATTATAAAATGGCACATTTAAAAGAAAAGTATATCATAAAGATTAATCAAAACATATTCATAAGATATCTAAAGATATAAAATATATGGTATTATTAGATCATATCCCTAGAGAATAATATGTAATATCAAAGGATATGGAAATTGAATGAAAAACCATTAAAATAATATTCAAAACATTATTTGAAAAAATGGGCAAAGTATCCTCTTTTGGATAAATTTTAAATGAAAATCAAAAAATATTCAGATAAAGATTTTATTTTAAAATAACCACAGAACCATATAAATTATGATTACAATAAAAGAAATATCATTATTGTGGGGAATATTAGTCATGTAATTAACATTAAAATAATGATTCCTTTCATAGATTTTGTAAAAAAATATAAATGAACTACTCATAAGTACATTTTAAAAATTACTTTATTAGACAATTAAAAAAGGGTAAATTATAGTTTCATATTAAATTAAATAATCATTTCATAATATAAAATAAAATTTATGAAAAAAAATTAATGAATATGGACATAGAAGAAAAACATGTATGACCAGAGAATGAATAAGGTTCGTTTTTTCATAAATAATTTTCACAATAATTTTATATACCAAAGAGAGTTATATGTATATAAAAGAATAAAATTCAATACATAATAAATATATAATGAAATATATGGTTTTAAATAGATAAGGATCATATAATTCCCCCAAGGGATATTCATGTGTAAATTATCCCAATTTAAGATGTGTTTACAACATAAACCCTTACCTCGGGTCCTCAGATTCTTCATACGTGTTATTAAGATCCTATATAAAATATTTAAAATTTTTATACATCATTACCAATACCATATTTAAACATATCATAAAACATAAAATTCCCTTAAAGATTATGATTACATATTTAATAATAACCCATAATTAAAATCAACATTTGGCGTGTCAACTATTTATTTTCCAATCCATGTTTCATTACGAAGATTCTGGTCATTGCATGTTGTTCATTATTTCATAATTTACAGAATTAAAATAATTTTATAATTATCATATTAATTCATTATATAAAATTTTGTAAACATTCATATATGGTGGTGATGAAGAATAAATTACATCAGTTTTAGGAGATGGTAGTTCATACGTATGCATTAGAAATGTTTTCATTTTGGAATAAATAAAAAGAAAGAAAGGTAAATAATATACTATATTAAAATAATCATAATAAAATCATAAATATAACATATATTCATTAAATTAATCCATATTATCATCCATGTATGGAGTACATGAAAAATGAATCACATAGCATTGTGAAGGGGTTAGTCCACATATACTGATGAAAGATTTTACCATTTCTCATAAGAAGAAAAGGATGTTGAAAATTCTTGTACCATTAACATAATTGTTTTATAACAGTAATGATAGAGAATTCATAATGTTGATATGGGTTTATAATATTCAAATGAGGTGAAAGAATATGGAATCTCACAATAGATTGATATGTATAATTACCTCTTTTTTTTAATCCTCTTGTGGTATAGCATGTAATATTTTATGGTTAAGAACTATTAGATGAATAAAATATTTAGGATGTGTTAAAGAAGATATAATGGTATTTAGTATGTTCTTTTTTGAGATATAATTAAAAAAATATGTGATGGTGTGTGGGGGATATGACATTCATTTATTAGTGAGTGGAGTGATACTCTTGTAGATACCTAAAAAATTAAAACAAAATAAAGTCATATTTATGTGAAAGTGGAAACAAATATACCCAAATTAAAAATATAAATGGTTTAAGTGTAAATAAACTTAACAAATCACTTTAATTCATTTTTTAATGATATATTATGTCTAATATCAATGTTTAACCCCCATTATTAAACCTTTTATCCTTTATAGTATTGATAATGTTTTACCATGGAAACTATTCATTATGAAAAAAATAAAAATACACATTTTAAAAAACTAAATAACGATGATTAATGATTTGGAATTTTTTTAAGAAAGTGAATTTCTATATTTGTAAGAAATTCAATTTTAAATAATCATGAATGTTCTATAAAAATAATTTTTAGAAAAATGCATTTTTATGGTTAAAAATTAATTTATTCATATCCAATGCTTAGAAAATCCCATAAATAAATGTTACATGTTTTAATTGTGTATATTAAATATTTTTTTTTGAAATAATTAAAAAATAATGAATAATTTAATTTATTAAGATAAAATAAATTTCATGAAAAATAATAGATTTTTCTGAAAAAATCAATTTTTCCAATAAAATGTTTTTATTTTCATTTATGACCAATTAATAACCAATGAATTAATTTTATACCCATGTAATAAATATATATTCATAATTATAATAAACATAATAAATATTTAGATAAAATATATTAAATGAAAAAATACTCATAAAAAATATTTCAAAAAATTTCATTAGGATCAATAATATTTTCAATATGAATTAAAAATTATTTTCAAAAAATTACTTTTATTTAAATACGTAATAATGTGAATTATTTTCTAATAAATAATAATTAATCACATAATTTTAATGTATCATGCATCACATGAAATCATATACCTTTATTTATCAAGGTGAAATATATTTTACAGTCTCTGGGTGTTATATGAAAAATTTCTTATAAGATCCTTACTTTACTCAAATATAATACAAACCACAATAATAGATAATAGAGATATATTAGAAATATAGAATAAAAATTAATACATAAAATCACCAAATTTAATTTTATAGTAACTATAATGTGAAATAGTGTTTTGGATATTTCTATAAACTTCTCAGCTGGTTTGACTTCTCGTGGTATCTTTACATCACTATCATGTCAATATTTATTTCAAAAAAGTTGTATAAAATTTTAATTCACATATCAACCCATATATTATACTTGAACAAATAAATTTTCAATTATCATAAATAAAGGCAGGTTAAATTGTTTTTCACGGTTTCTCCAAGAAACAAATCCATATTCTATGTCCCTTATTTTCAATGTAGAATGAAATTAAATCACATTCCTTCTTATAAAATCTTATATAACACATATTGACAACTTCGAATAATTATTATAGATATACATATTAATAATAAATACAATCCAAAACATAAACACTTTAATCCACCATTTTTTATGATTAATTAAAAACCATTATGAAAAATATTTCCAATAGAAACTCCTAGATATGCATTTTTCATAATGGTTTAGCATGAAAATCTTGGTTGACCAACTTCAAAAATACAAAATCTCTTTATTGTTTCTTACAAGTGATTATTAAAAATTAGAGTTCTTTGAGTGGATCATATGTCCGGATTATCACATCCTTTATCGAAGAATTGTTTAAAACATTGACAGTCTCATAGATATTTAAGAGGGTTTTATGAATCCTTCACAAATCCTAGTGTGATACTAGTTAACCCCTTCCAAAAATATTATATACCAACATTTTTATGGAAAAAATGTATTAATAATAATTTGAAGATCATTACATATTTTAAAATCAAATGATTTAGTTTAAAGTCTCATAGCTCGGAACATTGGAGACTATTATCATTAACATAGATGATTGGTGTTTTGATATTGGGATCATTACTATAAATTGGTTTTTAGGTTTCCATTAGAATATAATAAAAACAAAAAAAATTCCATTATACATAATGGGGAAAATTTATAGTTAATGTGTTGATGGTAAATTCCAACCATATAACACCCCTACTCTTTATTGCATATTTGGAAAATATTTATTACATAAACCTGTACATAATATAACTCATAAGATTGATAGGTACAATGTATAGGGGTCTTAGGAACATTACATGATAACTTAAGAGATAAAATACAATATCGTTATTCAAAACTTCTTTTACATGACAACTACATTCCTTCATACTTAACATTTCATTAGATATCCAGATGACATACATAAAAAATGGGTGATCTATCAAGACAATTAAGGGAGTAAATAAGGTATAACATGAAAAATATAATACATGTTCGGCAATAGGCATATCAACAAAGAAAAAGATAAAAAAGAAAATAAATTAATGATATTTTATGATTATCATAACATGTAAATGTGGAAACAACTTAAAACAATGAATCATTAATATAGAAGAATCATGTAAACCCCTATCCCAACATGGTGGAAAAATATCCTATAAATGAATTAAGTAATACCCTATTCCATCATGACGTATCATGATCCTAAATATTAGCCAATGCATTGGACCGCTATCTGGGCACACCCTTCATAATAATTTCAATCTTATTCTTAAGTATGCCACATAGATCATAAAACATATATTAATTATTCATAATAATTAATTAGATAATCAAGTAGTGTTGAATAAATAGATATAAGTCATCAATTATAAATGTATATGGGAATACAGGTGAATACCCCAGATTGATGAATTGTTATGGTATTCACTATATGATGACTTTTTCATGGAAAATCATGGTGCAATTTCGGTAGCCTAACATTGTGACCTAAAATTTAATAAAAATGGTTTATGAGAGAATAAGGGGTCACTCATTATATATAAATAAAATGGACAGTATGGGGGTCATATATGTAAATGTCACAATACCTGTAATGTGAAAATATATAACATAACATAATAATGAAACTTGAAGAAAGAGGAGAAATGGAATAACTCTTAAAAACTTTTGGCCATGTAACGGGTGTACATGTGAGGGATTAATGAGAGAGATAGAGTTATATCATAAATAAAAAATAAGGGCAGTATGGGAAAGATTATAAAACACACCCCATCATTTTTAATTAAAAATGAATGTGTGTAACAATATAAGGAAACTTGGATAAAAACGAGAAAGGAAGGAATCCATTACCTGGATGTGTGATCCCAAAGCCTGGTGAGAGGCTTCAAGGGAGATTGGGCACATTGGGAGGCCTCTAGGCAGTGGAGAAAACTATGATGACAATATTCAAGGAGTTTTAGTACATATTAATGGTTTTTGGGTGGGTTTATATTGGAAATGAGTGGGTAATTCTCTAATATATCACAAACATAGGTTTTGGAATATATATAATTAAATATTAAAAACCACAAATGATATCATGGGTTTTCTATAGTTTTTTCAAAATATGAGTTGAAACATTATTTTATATGTCAATTTTCCGATCATATTAAAATATTATCTTTGATAATATTGAGGTTTGTCACATTATTACAGAAATGAATTTAAAATCATAAGGTATATTATACATTTCAGAGGATTCACTAAGGATTTATAAATTATGTAAAACAAATATAAAATCACATTATATTAATGGGAAAACATATATTGGGTCTATAATATACATTATAGTATTTATTACATCATTTTGGGGTAATTACGATGTTCTAAAACAAATATTTCATTTACAAGGAATATAATTTTTACCCAAAAATTCAGTTGTCTCAGAAAATTAGAAAAAAATTACCATTGGATAATTTTGATTTACTGATTCCAAAAATAATATTCATATTATCTAAATAATTTTTTAAATATGTTAATTTACACTTTTAGAATGATAACCAACATTTATTGAAAATTCATAGGTTCTGAAAAAAAAGTTTTCAAACCGTAATAAATATTTCATTTTGATTAATCAATATTATATAATTATTTTTTATTAAAAAACGTAATTTGATAATAATATTTTATAAAAATATTAATTATTTTAAAAATTAATTAATTCTTTAAAATAAAATCTTTTAAAAAATACACTTTCTGTTTTACCCTATAAAAATATTTCTCTTATCAAACTGATTACCTAATGATTTATAGATAAGGAATTAATATAATAATCATTTATAAGAATATTTGTTATAATATTATTTATAAAATCATTATCTTTATATAATAATGTATATATTTATCAAAAGTACAATTATTACCCGAAGATTCAATTTATCAAATTCATCATTTTTAAGAAAGACTATTTCTATAAAGGAATTGATAGAATAATAGTTTTATTTATAAAAAGGGATTACACAATAAGTAACTAATAAATTTTTACATAAACCCTTTTATAACCCAAAAAAGAACTAATTATAAGGTGTGTGATGGTGACAATCTCTTGGGGAGGCTCAGATAATATCGCATGGGTAGAAATCCCTATTAACTAGAACTTCTCCCATAGGCAATTCCGTTCAATCTTAACATGTTGAAGCTCATCTTGGTCTTGGTTAAGAACAAATCCTACTGAATCCACCCCCCGTACGAGCTCTAGAAAATTAGCTTCATATGACCTTAGTCTATTGGATGTGTCTATCCTCTCTGTTTTCTATGTATAAAATATTTAAAAAAACTTGTATTTATATTAGTGTTTGATCATGTTAAACGACTATATAATCAACAAAAATCATACTAAATGGTTATTTAAACCCAATAAAAATAATAATAAATATATTTAATGTTTTTTCTATATTCATAAGCCATTAAAATATAGGTAATTTTATTCATAAATGATCAGGTTGTTACAATGCAATTGTATGTCACATATAATTTATGTGAATGAAAAAGGTGTTTTAAAATGGATTCTCTGGGAATTATACATGAACGACCCTTTATAGTTCTTCTAATTTATATAAAAATAAATAGGTGAAGTAATGATTAGGTCTTACACGTAGAATATGGATTTCATTATAATACTCATGTATGGATATGAGATAATCTCATGCACACCACAATAGTGATAATATATCATACCCGACTCATCATAATATGTATCCCTCATTCATCACCATGGAAAGATTATTCTTCATATTCTCTTTAGTAGAAATAAATTCTATACTCTTCACATTGTTTTTCCTAAGACATAAAACTTTAGTAAGTTCATTTTGATCACCTTAATCTCATCAATTGAGTATGATTTCTGTAATCCCATGATGATCACATGGTTTTCTGTGCTCATCACATAAGGGGAAACTTATAACAGCCTGAGATTTTGTGAATTTTTTTTGAATTAATTTATTCTTTTTACATTATTCATTTCAAGAAAAAATGAATATAGATTTTTTTATATTAAATAATTATATTTGACTTGTGATTCATGCAATTCCAAGGAATGGATTCACTACACGAAACACTAAATTTTCTTGTGTTACATCAAATACTGAATTTATGTTAAACGTCACTTTATTATTATTATTATTTAATTGATATATTTATAAAAAATATGATAAACATAGTAATATTAATAGTAATAAAAAATGAAAATATTATATATATTGGTTTTATAAAAATAAGACATATTTATGGTGAAATATATAATTTTTCGTAAATTTATTATTAATTCAAAAATACAACTTTCTGAAATGAACTTCTTTTAATATCCTTATATGAACACAAACAAAAGAAATTTTATAAAATTTTAGAAATTTTATTTTATAAAATAAACTAATTTTTTTAATTTATGATGTTGAAATTATCTTAGGGTGAATTTTTGGGATTTTTCTAAGATACCTTATTTTTGGAGTAATAATAACAATAATAAATTTTAATTCAAAACTGATCATTATTATAATTTATTAATATAGTTTAATTATATTTTTTGATGGTTCTAAAGTCACATTAAATCAATTATCCATTTATTAATCAAGTTAATTTCATTAGATGCTTTTTATATGGAATTTTCATATAAATTATTAATAAAAATTTGAACATTCTCACTTTAAAACCATGATTATAATGACCCATACTTTACATACATTGTTATTAATTCAGATTTGAAGCACACTTATTACAACATATAACAAAACCAATAAAGTACCGTATATGTATAGTGTCCTTATAAACTGGGAAACATAACCAACTGGTTCATAAAGCATCTACTTTGCCTCCCATTTATTTCATCATATCTAGATTCCCTTTTTGGCATATTCTACTTAATAACCTTCTTCCTGACCTTGGTAAATAAAACATACAAAAGGGTGAGCTCAAATGCTCAGTAAGGGTAAACAAAAGAAATATCAATCACATCATATACATAAGCACATAACTTTTGGAAATCTTAACCTGCAAAAGAGATCATAATTTCAAAGCATGGGATAAATCATAGTAGTGAAATGTAATCCCAATAATCATAACATAAAACATGAAACTTTGTGGCATACACACATAATCATAGAGAATCATTTTTTATTAGTCAAGACTCATTTCCAAGACTATATTAGTGGACAAAGTCCATTTTTGAACCGATTTCACTCCTCGTTTCAGTCCTGTTTCACTGAACCGGTATAACCTACCGTTCCAGCCATGTCTATCTCATGAGATATAAAATCTTTACCCAATGCATTGGAGGGAGATATAGGTCCCACCCATCTCATAATTTAACCATTCTTATGTGTGCCACAAAAATCCTAAATCAAACATCATTGCATAACCCATGTAATAAAAATGGAATTATTAAACATCGTGACATCATAAAACAATTCATATAAGATAAATGAATTCATAAAAATAATTCCATCACAACATAATCAAATCAATTTAATGATAGGGATAGAATCAGAACCCTATATTATCTTAGATGGAAAATAATTTTGATAAAACACTTGAACTCCATTCTTGATGAAAATATCCTTTCTTCTTCAAAAACATTTTTCCTTTCTTAACATGTCATACAATTTTAAACTAAAAGAAGTTGATTAAAATTAAACATGGAAACTTTTAAAGGAAGCTTCTTGGAAATAATGTTTTAAAAATCCTTTCATGCCGTATAACTTAAAAAAATCATTCTTCTCGTACTTTTGTCGAAAAAGTCAAAAAAGTACCTCGTACGAAAAACGACAAAAGATTCCTTTCATATCATTTACTAAAAACTCACTGAAGGGTAAAATTGGATTTAAACAATTTTTTGTGGATGGAAATAATATTACATATTGAGGAAACTTGGATGTGGATGATAAAATACACCCCAGTAAATGCCAAAGTATAAACAATCTCGGAGAAAAATGAGATTGTGATATTTCCCTTACCTTTGGTCTGATATGCTTTGTACGAGTCCAAACCTACAGTATAATGATTTAAATAATGTTATTGACTTATTAATGAATCATACTTATTTTTATGATTTGGTCATATTCTTAGCATATTATTAGTAATATTTCATTACTACTTGTTATTCGTGTGTTTATTATTTTTTGTTCTTATGCATGTTTGTCGAATAAATTCTTATTCTTCTCTTTAGGTTATATATACCTCATTTACAAAATAGTATTAGTGTAATATATATCATATTCATTCATTCAATTCATTTATATAATCATTATGAAATGAAGATCATGTAGAACGAGTAGCATCACATTATGGAGATGGTATTCCGTACGTACACACGAGTGATGATATCGTTCCATTGATCGTGGAATTTTATTAGAGTGTATGTATACTATTTTAGAATCAGTATAACTTTATAAGAGTCATATATAGCCATTATTTACACAGTTATACCCATCAAAGTAAGATGGTGGTGGAAAATAGATTACACCACAGCGTGGAGACGGTATTCCTTACGTACGCACACGCGATGATTTCTTTTTTTGTAGGATGGATAGATGGTGAAATAGGGTTGTTTCATACTTATAATAACATATCAGAATATTAGTGATACTTATGTTATTACTTCATAATGAAACAACTAAAGAAGAAGAAGTGGAAGAAGAAATAAAGATGAAATAATCGGTAACGGACATTACCTCTTCTTTGAAGTGCTTCTTTGAGACCTCCTTTTAGGGCACTAAAATATTTCTTTGAGGAAGACCATAACCTCTAGGATGTTTCTAGAGATGTGGAGAGAAGAAATTGGCAGGGTTTGGCCGAGCTTGAAGGCTCAAAGTGGTGTGAGGAAGAGGGGGAGGAGGTGCCCTTTTATAAGGGAGGAGAGGGGCTCCTTTGGCAAAACTAAAAATATTATTTTATTATAAAGTCAAGTTCGCTTTTAAATAGCTCCAAATTGATTTATTTCGATGCTAAGGTGGGGATGGGTCGAAAACCTATCATCCAATAGAATTTAGACAAGTTTAGGTTCCTATTTTAACCTTATCATTTATATTTAACATTAAGTTAAATAATTTTACTTTTACCGTGTCTTCTTGTGTTCTTATACTATAAGGTTAATAAACTTACTATAAGTAGAAAAAAGAACCCCAAGTTGTTTAATATTAATATATATTTCCTTATATAAGTCATTTGTCCGAACCATAGATTTTTAGGAATAAAATAACAATTACTAATATAATATTTGTTTTAAAAACTATTTTATGTCAATTTTGACACTATTTAGTAATTAATTTTTTTGAAAATCATAACAGAATTATTAGTTTGAAAAAAGTTAATTAAATCAATACTAAAATGTCATATTAATCTATAAAATTATTTTAATTTATAAAAAGTCTGAAATTACATTTATTTTGGTGTTTATAACATCAATTATGTCAATATTTCATTAATAAGATAATTACTGCATCATCTTTGTGTCATAAATAAATTAAGTTATTTAATGTCTAAAAATTACAAATAAAATACAATTATGTTGGAAATATTTTTAGCTTTCTAATGAATATTTATAGTCGAATTTATCTTATGTATAACTCCATATTAAATATTATTTACTTATTAAACTTTGAATTTAACTATTTTAACCCTTCTTTAAATAAATTAATAATAAATGTCCTAATCTAATACAAGTGGGCATAAATGGTCATATTTTATTCCTAAGGTTGTTTTTGGTTGACTTATACTTGTCCAATAGAATTAGGACATGTGTTAGTGTAACAATAATATCATTTTTACCCTTAATTACCCTATTTACTTTTAACCGTGGTAAAAAAAAGTAAAAACCTACTATTCACCAAAAAATTATTTTCATGTCATTGAACCACATTTTACTTACTGAGATCAACTGTGTCTCTCGGATTTTCTAAATTCCACTCACAGAAGCGGTAAAATTAAGTTTTATGAAAAATTCAGTTTTTTAACTACCACTTAGTGGTTTCACTATTCATCAAAAATTGAAAGTTTTCTGAAAAATACCAAAATTTCTCCCTAGGCTAATTTCGATATTTCGAATCCAAAAATGAAGTCCATTTTGAAAAATAAAATTTATAAAATTTCAAAAAGTGGTTATTACTATTCATAATGGCTAGTTTTAATAATATTTTAATAGCATATCATTGTTTAGTGAAACTCGGTATTGCGTACAACGCAAGCTATAGAGGAAGGCCGCGGTTGTGTGTAAAGCAAGCCAAGCTAGTGTTGTGTGTAGTGAAAGATTCCTTTGATGATTTATATAACATAAAAACAAAATATTTCACATAAAAGTCTCGGGTGTTACATTCTACCCCCCTTAAAATGAATTTCGCCCTCCAAATTCGTCACTTTGTAACAAACAGATGAGGATACCACTCTCTCATCATATCCTCAAGATCCCATGTAGCTTCTTCTAATTGGTGGTTCCTCCATAAAACTTTCACCAATTGAGTGGTCTTGTTTCATATGACCTTTTCACTACGATCCAACATCTCTATCGGTTGTTATTCATAAGAAAGATCTTGCTCCAGCGGTATAACTTCTGAGCTGAGTACATGTGAAGGATAAGGTATGTACTTTCTCAGGAGAGATACATGGAACACATCGTGAACTTGAGAGAGATTCAGTGGAAGCGCCAATCGGTAAGCTACCTTCCCAACACGATCCAGTATTTCAAAAGGACCGATATATCTAGGGCTCAACTTCCCCTTCTTTCCAAATCTCATAACCCTATTCTAGGGAGATATTTGTAAGAACACTTTATCACCCACTTCAAACTCTAGGTTTTTCTTCGGTTGTCGGCATAACTTTTCTGTCGACTCTGAGCTGCTCTTATGTGTTTTTTAATAGATCTGACCTTTTCTACCATTTCATCAACAAGATCGGGTCCTAATAGCCTTCATTCCCCAACTTCATCCCAGCAAGTTGGAGTCCTGCATTTCTTTCCATAGAGAGCTTCATAAGGAGCCATCTGAATACTGGAGTGAAATCTATTATTATAAGAAAATTCCACCAAAGGTAGGTGTTGATCCCAACCACCTTTGAAATCCCTAGAGCAAGCTCTCAACATATCTTCTAGAGTTTGAATTGTTCTCTCAGACTGACCATCTGTCTGAGGATGATAAGCAGTGCTGAAACTCAACTCTGTATCCAGCGTATGCTGAATACTTCGCCAAAACTTCGAGGTAAATCTCGGATCCCGATCAGATATAATAGAAAGTGGTACTCCATGCAATCTTACCACTTCCTTTACATATATCCTGGCAAGCTGATCCAGAGAGAAATCCTCTCTAATAGCAATGAAGTGTGTAGACTTTTTAAGACGATCAACTATGACCCAGATAGAATTATTGCCTTTGGATGTTTTAGGATGTTCTGTGACAAAGTCCATAGTTATGTTTTCCCATTTCCATTCAAGTATGGGTAATGGTTGTAACATCCCCTTAGACTTCTGTCTCTCAGCTTTAACTTGTTGACAAACCAAGCATCAAGAGACATATTCAGCAACATCTCTTTTCATGCCATCCCACCAGAAGTACTCTTTCAGGTCCCTGTATATCTTCGTGCTTCCATGATGAATAGATAATGAATAACTCTAAGCCTCATCCAGCAGCTCCTTCTTTAATTAGGGGATGGGAGGAATACAAACCCAATTCCTGAACTTTATTATCCCATCACAATCATGGTTGAATTCAGGAACATTTCTCACCTTCTTTTGTAACTCGAAATCTTCTTTCTCTGCCTCTTTAATCTTCACATGTATAGATGGTTGAACATTAATTTGAGAAAGATACAATTTTCCCCATTCATTATAATTCCAAGATCCATCCTTTGTAAATCTATAAATATTGGATCTTTTGTGATCCTCATCATGGATAAACTAGCATGGTCTTATCGACTTAATGCATCTGCCACCTTGTTTGATTTCCCAGGGTGGTAATGGATTGAGCAGTCGTAATCCTTAATCAGCTCCAACCATCTACTTTGGCGCATATTCAGCTCCTTTTGTGTGAAAATATACTTTAAACTTTTATGATCAGTATAAATATCATACCTTTCACCATAAAGGTAATGCCTCCAAATCATTAATGCAATGATTACCACAGCTAACTCCAAATCATGAGTTGGGTAATTTTGCTCATGTATTTTCAACTGTCGTGAGGCATAAGCTATCACCATATCATTTTTCATAAGAACACACACCAATCCCTTCTTGGATGCATCACTGTAGATCACAAACCTTTCTCCACTACAAGGCAGTGTGAGCACAAGTTCACTAGATAACCTTCTTTTCAACTCCTTGAAATTCTCTTCACATTCCTCCGTCAAAACAAACTTAACTCCTTTATGAGTCAACTTGGTGAGTGGATTAGATAATCATGAAAAATCTTTCACAAAACGACGATAATATCCAGCCAAACCAAGAAAACTTCGGATCTCAGTTACTGTTGTTGGTATCAACCATCATTCGATAACCTCTGTTTTTGCTAGATCCACAGATATCCCCTCTTTTGAAATTATGTGACCCAAAAATGAAACTTTTTGAAGCCAAAATTAACACTTGGTAAATTTGGAATAAAGCTTCTCCTTTCTCAAGGACTTCAATATAATTCTCAAGTGATCTTCATGTTCTTCCTTTCTCTTTAAATAGACAATAATATCATCTATAAAGACTACCACAAACTGATCAAGATAGTCTATAAAGACTCTATTCATTAGATCCATGAAGATAGCTGGGGCATTAGTAAGACCAAATGGCCTCACTATAAATTCATAGTGTCCATACCTTGTACGGAAAGCCGTCTTTGGTATATCCTCCCTTTTGACCCTTAATTGATGATACCCTGAACAAATATCAATCTTGGAAAAGTATTGAGCTCCGCGTAGTTGGTCAAATAGGTCATCAATGTGCGGGAGAGGATATTTGTTCTTGATAGTGATCTTGTTGAGTTCTCGATAATCAATGCAGAGTCTCATTGATCCATCTTTCTTCTTAACAAACAGAATAGGTGCTCCCCAAGGTGACGCACTAGGGCGTATGAACCCCTTATCAAGATTCTCTTGGAGTTGTGTCTTCAATTCCTACAACTCAATTGGGGCTATTCTATAAGCTGTCTTTAAAATAGGCAAAGCACCCGGTACGAGTTCTATTGAAAACTCAACTTCACGATTCGGTGGAAGACCCAGTAATTCTTCCGGAAAGACATCCTCAAACTCCCGTACAATGGGAATATTCATAATCGTGAGTTTCTCACCAACCATTTGTGATAAATAACCTTCATTTAGTGGAATCAATACCCATAAAATGGAATAAATTTCCACTGGACGGTTATGTTCATCCTTGCATCGATAGACGATCATAGATTCATCTGGAATATGAAATGTGACTTCCCTTCTTTGAAAATTGATATGAGATCCATGTAGAGAAAGCCAATCCATGCCATGAATCACATCAAATTACACTATAGGAAGGATCACAAGATTTGCAGGAAGCAATTTCCCACAAACTTCAATCAGAGAAGAATTATAAACATTGGATGCGACTGTTGTTCCATTAGGTGTTGTCATAGCTAACTCAACATCTAATTGTTGAGGTAATACGGTGATACCCTTAGAAAATTCTTCCGAAATAAAGGAGTGGGAGGATCCAAAATCAAATAAAAAATTTTCTACTTTAGAGTGGATGGTAAGTGTACCTTTCACCACATCGTTATCGTACTCCACATCGCTGATAGAAATTGCATGTGACTTTCATTTGACTTTAGCCTTAAGTGTTTGTTAACGTCGACCATCATCATCAACCCTTGGATTAGGGAATTTATTGGCATAATGTCCCATCTCTTTGCACTTGAAACATTGAATTGTATTAGGTTCATTCTGTGTATCCCTTCCTTTGGTTGCATAATTAGACATATTCTTCCCATCATCACGACATTCAAATGCCCGATGACCTTCTTTTCCACATTTGAAACATTTAATTGTCCCTTTAAGACAACTCCCTCCATGTTTCTTTCCACACTTTGAGCATAAGGGAAAGCTCATCTTCTTTTCAGTGTGCTCTTTAGATTTTCCTTTGAATTCTATTTTCCTCTTCTTATCAAACCCATATGACTGATGGGTTACTCCAATCTCCATATCAACGTTGAGAGCACATCAAACGATTTCCTCGTAGCTATTGAAGTCCCTTATGGCTAAGGCCCTTCGAAGACTCGGTTTTAATCCACTAAAGAATCAATCGATCTTACTCTCAGGTTGGATAATAATACCCGAAGCGTACCTTGCAAGTCTTTTAAAATTTGCTTCATAGGTACCAACAGATTAATCATCCTTTTGCTTCAGTTCAAGAAACTCTTTCTCCATCTTTGTTCGGAGAATACGAGGGAAGTACTTATTGAAAAATAAGTTCTTGAACTTGTCCCATTCCATGGACTAAATTTCATCCCTTTGCCTCATATTCTTAATAAGATTCCACCATTGATCAGCATCACCTTCCAATCGATACACTGCTAAGATGACTTTATCATGCTCAGAACATTGAAAAACTAAAAATATCTTTTCAGTAGTACTAATCCTTTGTTCAGCAACTAATGGATCAGTAGACCCGCTGAATGAAGTTGGACGCTGTCTCATGAATGATTCAACAGAATGTTGCTCCTTAATTTTCTCGTTTGGAAGTCCTGCATGATTCATAGCTTGAGAAAGTTGTGTGAGCATGGCTACAAGATTTTGAATTCCATCTCCCATAACGTTTGGTTGCTCAGGGGGACAATAATTGCATTGCCCGCCACATTCCGCATTAACATGGTTCCTTCGGGTTCCAGCCATTGACTAAAACCAAGAAGAATAGTGTGAGCAACACTAATTATAATAAGAAAACCACATAATCAAGAATAAAAGTTCACACTTAAGGTCTTATCCTAGGTTATTCAGGGCCATTTCTAAAACACTAAGATTGTGTTCTATGCTTAGACTTATCCTTAGGGTTATTACTAAGGATTTCACATCCTAGTTTCCAAAGGATGACTATACCTTTCTTCTGATACCAACTATAACGACCCATACTTTACATACATTATTATTACTTTAGAATTGAAGCACACTTATTACAACATATAACAAAACCAAGAAAGGACCGTATAGGTATAGTGTCTTTAGAAACTTGGAAACAGAAACAACTGGTTCATAAAGAATCTACTTTGCCTCCCATTTATTTCATCATATCTAGAGTCCATTTATGGTATATTCTACTTAATAACCTTCTTCCTGACCTGGGGAAATAAAACATACAAAAGGGTGAGCTCAAATGCTCAGTAAGGTTAAACAAAAGAAATATCAATCACATCATATACATAAGCACATAACTTTTGGAAATCTTAACCTGTAAAAGAGATCATAATTTCATAACATGGGATAAATCATAGTAGTAAAATGTAATCCCAATAATCATAACATAAAACATGAAACATTGTGGCATACACACATAATCATAGAGAATTATTTCTTATTAGTCAAGACTCATTTCCAAGACTATCTTAGTGGACAAAGTCCATTTCTGAACCGAGTTCACTCCTCGTTTCAATCCTGTTTCACTGAACCGGTATAACCTACCATTCCAGCCTTGTCTATCTCATGAGATATAAAATCATTACCCAATGAATTGGAGGGAGATATTGGTCCCACCCATCTCATAATGAAACCATTCTTATGTGTGCCACAAAAATCATAAATCTTACATCATTGCATAACCCATGTAATAAAAATGGAATTATTAAACATCGTGACATCATAAAACAATTCATATAAGATAAATGAATTCATAAAAATAATTCCATCACAACATAATCAAATCAATGTAATGATAGGGATAGAATCATAACCCTATATTATCTTAGATGGAAAATAATTTTGATAAAACACTTGAACTCCATTCTTGATGAAAATATCCTTTCTACTTCAAAAACATTTTTCCTTTCTTAACATGTCATACAATTTTAAACTCAAAGAAGTTGATTAAAAATAAACTTGGAAACTTGTAAAGGAAGCTTCTTGGAATTAATATTCTAAAAATCCTTTCATTCCGTGTAAGTTAAAAAAACATTATTCTCATACTTTTGTCGGAAAAGTCAAAAAAGTACCTCATACGGAAAACGACAAAAGATTCCTTTAATATCTTTTACTAAAAACTCATATAAGGGTAAAATTGGATTTAAAAAATTTTAGGTGGATGGAAATAATATTACATATTGAAGAAACTTGGATGTTGATGATAAAATACACCCCAGTAAATGCCAAAGTATAAACAATCTCAGCTAAAAATGGGATTGTGACATTTCCCTTACCTTTGGTCCGATATTCTTTGTACGTGTCCGAACCTCCTGTATAATGATTTAAATAATGTTATTGACTTATTACAGAATCATACTTATTTTTATGATATGGTCATATTCTTAGCTTATTATTAGTAATATTTCATTACTACTTGTTATTCGGGTGCTTATTACTTTTTGTTCTTATGCGTGTTTGTCGAATAAATTCTTATTCTTCTCTTTACGTTATAGATACCTCATTTCAAGAATGGTATTAGTGTAATATATATCATATTCATTCATTCAATTCATTTATATAATCATTATAAAATGAAGATCATGTAGAACGAGTCACATCACATTGTGGAGACAGTATTTCGTATGTACGCACGAGTGATGATATCGTTCCTATGATCGTGGAATTGTATTGGATTGTATGTATACTATTTCAGAATTAGTATCAATTTATAATAGTCATATATAGTCATTATATACACCATTATACCCATCCAAGTAAGGTGGTGGTGGAAAATAGATTACACCACGGCATGGAGACGGTATTCCGTACGTACGCACGCGCGGTGATTTCTTTTTCCATAGGATGGATAGATGGTGAAATAGGGTTATTTCATACTTATAATAACATATCAGTATATGAGTGATACTTATGTTATTACTTCATAATGAAATAACTAAATAAGAAGAAGTGGAAGAATAAATAAAGATGAAAGAATCGGAAACAGACATTACCTCTTCTTTGAAGTGCTTCTTTGAGACCTCCTTTTAGGGCACTAAAATAGGTCTTTGATGAAGACCAGAACCTCTAGGAAGTTTCTAGGGAAGTGGAGAGAAGAAATTGGCAGGGTTTGGCCGATCTTGAAGGCTCAAAGTGGTGTGAGGAAGAGGGGGAGGAGGTGCCATTTTATAAGGGAGGAGAGGGGCTCCTTTGGAAAAACTAAAAAATATTATTTTATTATAAAGTCATGTTCAGTTTTAAATAGCTCCAAATTGATTTATTTCGAAGATAAGGTGGGGATGGGTCGAAAGCCTCTCATCCAATATAATTTAGACAAGTTTAGGTTCCTATTTTAACCTTATCATTTAGATTTAACATTAAGTTAAATAATTTTACTTTTACTGTGTCTTCTTGTGTTCTTATAATATAAGGTTAATAAACTTACTATAAGCAGCCAAACGAACCCCAAGTTGTTTATTATTAACATATATATCCTTATCTAAGTCATTTGGACAAACCTTAGATTTTTAAGAATAAAATAACAACTTCTAATATAATATATTTTTTAAAAACTATTTTATGTCAATTTTGACACTATTTAGTAATTAATTTTTTTGAAAATCATAACAGAATGATTAGTTTGAAAAAATTTAATTAAATAAATAATAACATGTCAAATTAATCTAGAAAATTAGTTTAATTCATAAAAAGTCTCAAATTAAATTTATTTTGGTGTTTATAACATCAATTATGTAAATATTTCATTAATAAGATAATTACTGCATCATCTTTGTGTCATAAATAAATTAAATTATTTAATGTCTAAAAATTAAAAATAAAATACCATTATGTAGGAAATATTTTTAGGTTTCTAATGATTATTTATAGTGGAATTTATCTTATTTATAACCCCATATTAAAAATTATTTACTTATTAAACGTTGATTTTAACTATTTTAACCCTTCTTTAAATAAATTAATAATAAATGTCCTAATCTAATACAAGCGGGCCTAAATGGTCATATTTTATTCCTAAGGTTGTTTTTGGTCGAATTACACTTGTCCAATAGAATTAAGACATGTGTTAGGGTAATAATAATATTATTTTGACCCTTAATTACCCTATTTACTTTTAACCGTGGTAAAAAAAAGTAAAAAGTTACTATTCACCAAAAATTATTTTCACCTCATTGAACCATATTTTACTTACTGAAATCAACCATGTCTCTCGGATTTTCAAAATTCCACTCACAGAAGCGGTAAAATTAAGTTTTATGAAAAATTCAGTTTTTTAACTACCACTTAGTGGTTTCACTATTCATCAAAAATTGAAAGTTTTCAGAAAAATACCAAAATGTCACCCTCAGCTAATTTCGTTATTCCAAATCCAAAAATGAAGTCCATTTTGAAAAATAAAATTTATAAAATTTCAAAAAGTGGTTATTACTATTCATAACGGCTATGTTTAATAATATTTTAATAGCATATCATTGTTTAGTGAAACTCGGTATTGCGTACGACGCAAGCTATTGAGGAAGGGCGCGGTTGCGTGTAAAGTAAGCCAAGCTAGTGTTGTGTGTAGTGAAATATTCCTTTGATGATTTATATAACATAAAAACAAAATATTTCACATAAAAGTGTCGGGTGTTACAATGATTTCTCGCCATTTCTACATGATTAGCATTTAACAAAATTTTTTCATGACTAAGAAGTGAATTTTTAATAAATAAATACATGGTTGTAATCTATAAGATATTTATATAATAATAGGATCAACATAATTTTTGGACATTATTAATAACAAGATTAATAATTTGTTTACCATAATTAATGGTAAATCTGGTAATTAAAGTAAAAATAATAAAATATCCATAAAACAAGAACTAATTTCATTTAATGTGTGTGATTAAACCAGAATAAATATTTTTTAAGATATTATAACCTTTCAAACCAACTTGGGTAAGATTATGAAATTTATTTTATTCTATTCATTGGGACATCAATTTTTTCATACTTTGTTTTAATAGGAGAAGTATTTTAAACATCTGGGTATATAAGGGATATGTTCAACTATAAATATTATTTTGAAATATAAATATTTTTTCTATATTGGTAAGTTATTTATAGTCCATTATGATAATATAGATACCTTAAAGTTTCCCTATATAATGATGTTGGAATTGTTTATTTAATGGAAGAATCAAATAAATGATTTAAAAAATTAAAATGAATATAATTTGATATAATTAATGTTTCTCAAGGATTTCACTGATGAATTTTGCATTTTAGTGATATTTTAAATGACTTATTTAGATGATATAACTTAGTTATGATATTTTAAAAAAGAAAAGTAATGGATAGCGTCAAAATTGACATTATAGATATTTAAAATAAATAATATTTTATTAAAAGATATAGAAATGAAAAATAATATAATATTTAAAATAATAATTTGAATATGTTACTAATTGACATAATTCACTTATTTATTGGTATTTTGGTTTTCTATATTAATTATATTATCCCTCAAATTTTAAATTACTCGATGTCACAGTAAGAGTGAAAATGTTAATATATGGGTTAAAACAAAAAATAAGGATTAAAAACTAATAAAAACATGTAAAATTTACATTTTATTTGTGTATTTGGACCAATAATCTTACTATATTGTCAATAACTCACATTGGACCCATTTTTAATAGAAAATAAATCTATATTAATTTAATATTTTGAATAATCTGAAGAGTGCCCCTCCCCTCTCTTAAAAAGGGAACCCAATCTTCTTTACTCTTCACACTCCAAAACCTAATTGTCTTGTGATGGATCTGAAAAATAAACATAAAAACATCAGTAAATTACCCCTTGAAGCCTCCCTTTGGTAAAAAATCCATCCATGGAATTCCATTGTGTAAACCAAATGGAGTTACCCAAGGAAGAGGTACCATCCTTCCTCAAGCTCCATATTTTTATTTTATTTCTCCCTAAACTCATTTAATATTACTACATGTACCAATCAAAGAACCAATAAACTCAATATACTGATATGTTTTTATTTTAAGGGATTTACCTACACTTATACACACTTCCACCTAATGGGTAACAAACGTACTGTCCTAGTTTATGTTAAACAACAACCTCGCAAAATTTTTCTATTTGTTTTACATATATCACTTTTCATGTTCCAAATTATGATAGAGACTCAATTTTTATATGATATATATTATATTATTGATTTTTTTATATTTATTTATTTATTATATAATTAATACCTTTATTATTCCGATTTTTTGTAAATATTATAACTTCATTTGTGGAAGTGTGGACTACCGCCTCCTCAAATCAGGGTGATTCATTCACACTATACATTGAATGTATTAAAATGGGATTGGAAATATTATATGATATATATGAGAAAATATGGCACTCTAAATATATTATATACATATATACACATATTTTGTTTACAGTATTTCTTTTAGTATGCCATGAAAATGGAAACAACGTTCATGCATATATACGGCCATCCATCTCTATGAATGGTGTATTCCTTTTGATATATCTATATTTTATAGATTATTATAAATGTTTATATAATGAATATATTTAATTTATAATTTATGTTTTATGTTTTGGAAATAAATAAATCCAAATTTAATTACGTGTATCAACAATGAAAAGTCAAAACACATTCAATAAACAAAGCAGTTATTAACCTAAGTGTTACTTTAACAATGAACTATTAATAAATTGGTAAAATATGGTCATAATAAAAATTCATATGATATTATATATAATAATATTGTTATTTTTTTTACATATAATAAAACTATATTTATTATACATTTGATTTGAATGTGTAAAAATAAAGTCAATATTAAAGTATGGCAAATTTGTCTCACTTTTTATTTCCATGAGATACATTTCATATTCACCACTCGATTATTTTTTTGGTGTATATACTATTCTATGATATAATATATCATTAATTTACATTAGTTAATTGTATTAAAAATTTTAATTGATGTTATTATTTCCTTGGGATCACGAATCCAATATTAATGATGAAGTAATAGAATTCCATATCACTTTTAATTTCAATGACATATATGTCATGTTCACCCCTTTCATCCTTGTGTTATATATATATATATATATTTATATATAGATTCCTATGAAAAGTTTTATTATAAATTTCTTTTATTTAATGATTTTAAAATCATTAATTTATGTCACTGTTTTTAATTAGTTCACGTTTCGAAATTTACTCATGTAGTAAGGGGTTTTCTAGTCTCACATTATTTTCTGGGAGACATACGATTAATTCACTAGTAGTTCGTTGATGTTGTGTATATACGACCCATGAATGTATTATATTTTTCTTATACTTAAATTTGATGGTATTTACATATTAATTTTATGATATATATATTTTTTAAGGGGTTTATTATTCAAAGATTCCAAATCAGTAAGTGATTTATGTCTCACTTTTATTTCAGTAGGGAACATTACTTATACACTACTTATTTCTTCTACATAAGGCATATACTAACCATTAATGTATTTTATGAATATTATCTAGAATATAATGTTTTTTTAATATTCATATAATTTCTTTCTTTGATGGGGAATATAATTCCTCGGTTTCTAAATTGATGAGTATTTATATCAAAATCTCTCAATATTTGGGGTTATTATGATTTATTTCTCCATTGGAGAATATTTATCTTCCATGTTCATGTTTTCAAAAATGTTTTGATTTTTATCCTATAGTTTTTTAAAGTCATTTTTGACAATTTTTGACATTTAATACATGATTTTAGAGGTTTCTATTTTCTGTTTTCAAAATGAGGTACATTGTGACTTTTCCAAAAAAAGTAAGAATGAAATGCTTGTTTTAACAAATAAGACATAAATGTAATTTTATACCTTTATGACACCTTAATACTTTTTATATTCTTTTACAGGATAAAATGTTAATATTTTTTCAATGTATTTGAATGGAAATTTTTTTTAAATTTTGTTTTTGTATTCATTTATAACGTTTCGAAGAAAATGGGTTTTAAAAGGTTTCTAAGATTATATTATTTGTTTTCAATGAAAAATGTATTCATAATGATTTCAATCCTTTATTCATAGTTTTCAATGTATTTTAAAATAAAAAGGTTTTCAAAATGTCTTATTTTTTAATGATCTATTTTCGTAAAATAACGGTAATTCTCTTCAAGAAATGTTTTAAAAGGTATTTAAAAATTATTTCAATATAAGATAACATTGTTTGATTTTATAGTTTTTATAATGGAGATACCCTTCAATAATTAAATTATTATTCTTTCTCAAAATGGTGTTTGTTTATGATAAAATACAAATTATGTTACCCATTTCTTTTCAAAGGGATTTGTAATTATTGAATGTCGTTTCTGAAATAAATTTAATTACATAGGTTATGATATGATGAATGATTTATGTTCTGGTGGAACACATATGTATTGTTTTCATTATGTGGTGATAGGGACCAATATCTCCCACCAATGTATTAGGAAATGAATTTTTTTTGTGAGATAAAAGGGTATATAGGAGGGTATCCCAAGAATGAAACAATAGGGTACCTAGGAGGGCATCTCAAGCCCGAAAAAAGAGTGTATAAATGAGAGAATACCAAGATAGAAACAAGATGGTGTATGGGAGGGCATTCCAATCTTTAAATATGAGGGTACATAGGATGGAATCCTAATCTCTATGTGGGTACACTTGTTATTATCCCAATCCTAACATGTTACAAAGATATTAGTATGAAGCATTGACCCAGGGTTTTTATATTCTTATGTGTATGCCTCATTTTCATGTCTTATTGCTATATTATGATATCGTGGATTGTAACCTTAACGTCTTTATGATTTATGTCATATGAATTGAAAATCATTGTTCCTTGAATCATGTTAATTGTATTTGGTATGCATGGTATGATATTCTAATGACCATGATCACACTATCATACCATTATGTTCATGATATGATTATTTCTTTCAATTATTTACCCTTAATGACCATTTGATCACACCCCTCTCTTATATTTACCTTACCTAGGCTATTAATAATTATTCTTGGGTATAATTACAGATGGTGAAAATAATTGTGGGAAACATTGAATACATTTCATTGAGTTAGAGGTTTTATTCTTATTTCTAAAGGCACTAAACTAAAACAGTCTTTGGGAGTCTGTTTGTTTCATGTGTTTTTTACTCCACCAAAATAATTAAATGTCTATGCACATAAAGACAGGATCCCTATAGGTCATATTAGAGTGATGGTTTAGTGAAAATTTGGAATACATGCAATGAAAACTTTAGGGATATCCCTAAGCATGTTTCTAAATATATGTCTCGGTATGTCTCTATGGGTGAACATATAGATGAGTTATCTTTTTGGAAAATGTCCAAGAATTTTCGAATATGATAGATTGAGTAGTTCCTAATAAAATCCTTATATGAATACTATAATTGTGTATCGTTTTACCACAAAAATAAATTGGATTAATAACTCTTACAAGGGGTGTCCAACCAGACTCAACCTAACTCGGTACAAAAAAATGAGCATTAATGCACCCCTGATTTCACCCACATGGTATATATGATTTATAAATTCTAAAGAAAATCACAAACCATATTTAGTACTTGAATATAATATATCTATTTATATACTTGTATAAACCTATGGTTCTATGGATAAAAAATTAGTTGTTGTCACTTAGACATGCCATAAGAAATATTTCATGATTATGTTGTTTTATTCTTTGATATGGGTTTATCAATGTATGATTAATGAATTTATTAATTGGAAAACTAGAATTAACATGGTTAAATTTTCATACTTATGATTTGGAAATTATGGGCATTATGAGAATCAGTTTCCATGTGGGAATCCCATAATGATAATCTAGACAATTGTACATGTATTGGTTATACAATAGATGATATAGGGACCACAAATGGCATGCGAAAGGTATGTGATTTTCTTTCAGTATTTTTTACATTAAATGTTAGAATAATGATTATATTGAGGTTGAGGAAGCATAATATATTATTAATAATTATAATATAGGAAAGTGTTATTAAATAATATAATGATGAAGCCTATTTAATATTTTAATAATAATGTTGGATGATTGAAGTGTATATGTTTTTGAATTCTAGAATTATCTTATATGAATCATGAAGTATATTTTTTCCATTAAGTATTAGAAAAAATATAATGAACGGTGCTGATGAACTACAGACAATATTTCATGGAATGATGATATGTTGATTAAGGGAAGGTTACCATTAATGTGTTCACTATATATAGAAAATTGTGTTTATCTTGGTTAATGAGATTATTGTTTTTAAATAAAGTAATTTTGTAGTGTCAATGACTTGAGAACCAATTAATGATTTTTTCTTAATGTAGTCTTCATCAATATGGATAAAGATAACAACTTTTTGGATTCATATAAAATATACATTAATCATTGGAATAGGTAAGAATGCATGTCTTTCAAAAGAATTTATTGTAATTAATTTTATGAAAATGTATTAAGATAATATAATATTAGGATAATCACATGTTTAGAATGTAACAACCATGAAATAAATAGTTATATTTGGGGGATTAATGTTAAGGTAATTTTGATACATACTTTCTAGAGTTTTTGAATATAATATTTCATAAGGGTTATAATGTTAACCATTTATGGAAAGGTTAAGTTACACTTCGAGTGATGTTTGTGATATTAGAGTATTATTTCACCACATGAGGATTTATACATATTGGATAACTTTTTCTAACAAATTTTTACTAATGGAAAGTGATGAAAGATTTGATTTCATATCATAGATCTCCTAATCAGTTAGCACTTTAGGAATGAAAAATTCACCTCCATTTTTTTGAGAAAGAGTTGTAGCGGATCAATGAAAAATAATCTGAGAGGTTGTCCCAAAATAATTCAAGTATATATATTAAAGAAAAATTCTTCAAAATTAAGAAAAATATCTTGAAATATAATTTTTCCATAATACAATAATATTTTTTGATTCGATGGGCTTTTAAATCATCATAGATTTTTATCTTTCGGGACATCAACATTCCACTAATAATGAACTTGTTTTTTATGGATGAACTAAATCACTCATTATAGATATTTATTATTGTCCTCAATGTTCATTCATTACTCCAATACAAAATTATCTAACGTGGAAATATAGTTTTGAGTGATGTTGCGTAACTGTTATGGTTAAAACATTATTATTTTTTGAAAAATAATTTCACATATTAAGAATTTGATAACCCATACGAATTTCATGGGTGAACTCATTTTATATTGGGTAAAATCTAACATGAATGCATTTTTAGAAATTGTATTTCTAATTAATTTATTACTTTTTTATTTTTCATTTGATATAATAAAATAAATATAGATTTTGTTAACAGAAATCATTATTTTTGTCTTTCATTTCATGTAACACCAAATTAATATTGTCTTACACCCAACTCTTACTTGGCTTGCGTTATATGCCACACATAGTTTCTGTGAAACATCACTTAATTATTATAATTAATTAATCGTGATGGTTATAATATAGCCATTAAACATAGTAATCTGAATAGTATGAAATATTTTTTTCAATGGTTTTATATAAATAAGCCATATTTATAATTATATATATAATTTTTTGTAATGTCATTATATGTTTAAAAATACATGTTTCTCAAATGAACTTCATTTTATGCCCTAATGTGAATAATAATAAAATTAGATTAAGATTCTTTTAGAAATTTAATTTGATGAAATAAAAATAATTTTTTAATTTAGACATTCTATATTTTTATAGGTTGAATTTTTTTATTTTTATGAGGAAATTCATTTTTGGTGATTATTTAAAATACTGAATTTTAATTCCAACATTATTTTTTGTCTAATTCATTTATATTGTTAAATTATATTTTAAGTTTGTTTTAAAGGTACATTATGTAAATTATACAAAAATTAAAAAAAATTATTTCCTTTTAATCTTTGTATATTTAATTTTGATATAAAATCATAATGAACATTTGAACATTCTCACATTAAAAATCCAATTTCTAGCCATGTCTACGAGATTAGAACTAATCTGAATTTTACCGCTTCTATGAATTTATTTTCAAAAAACTGACATACATGGTTGTAATCAATATGATATTTGTAGTTTAATAGTATCAACATATTTTTTTGACATTATGAATTGTAACTTTATTAATTTTTTATATACTACATATAAGGGAAAATCATGTAACTAAAATTAAAAATCATAAAATTACCATAAAACTCATCCTAATATCATTAGATTAGTGTGTATGGACCAAAATAATTATTGGGATTAAATTATTACCTTTTTAATCATCTTGGGTGATAGTATGACATTTATTATAAGATATTCAATAGAGAGGTAATTTTGTTATCGTTTTTCTTTTTAATGGGAAAAATATTTTTGATATGTGGTTATATAAGGGATATATTAAACTACGAACAACCTTTGGAAATAAAAAATGATATTATACATCATGGTAACTTATTTATATATTTTAGTGATAATATAATTACCATTAATTATGACACAATGGTGATGCAGGAATTATTTACTTCATCGAAGAATAAAATAAATATTAATAAAAATACTCTAATAAATATAATTTGATATAATAAATTTCATACAAGAATTTTAGTTGATATTTCTGTGATATTTTAAATGATTTTTTATATGATATCTTGTTGTTATAATATTTTTCAAATGTCAAGTAATTAACAGTGTCAAAATAGACATTATTGATATTTTATAATAAATAATATTTTATTAAATGATATAAATTTTATAAAAAAAGTAAAATTTAGAAAAGGAATTGATATATGTACTAATAATTCATAAATTTATCATTTATTGGTCTTTTATAATGTTATAGTTATTATATTAACCCTCATATTGTAAATTTGATGATATCATCATAAGGGTTGGAAAAGTAAAATAAGGGTTAAAAAAGAGAAGGATTAAAAAATCATCAAAACATGTCTAAATTTCATTGGATTTATTTATTTTGATCCAAAATCACTGTAAATTTTAACTATATACTTTTGAAACATTTTTAATCCAAAATTAGTTTGTATTAATTTAATATTTTGAATAATTCCAAGAGTACCCCCCTCTCTTATAAAAGAGAACCCATTATTCCCAAATACTTACACATCAAAACCTATGTATTTCGGCTAATATGTACCCAATACATTTCCCTGTATTCATCCCTTATGCTTTTAATCCTTCATTTTCATATAAATCCATCCAAGGAATCCCTTTGGTGAAAACCAAAAGGAGTTACCCAAAGAAGATGTATCATCCTTCCTTAAGCTCTTTTTTATTTTCTTTCTTCCCACGTCAATTAATAATATTATTTAAAATATTAATAGAATAATTATATTAAATATAAGGACATTTTTTTATTTTAGGTTTTATAACTGAACTTATACACACATCCATCTTGTGGGTAATGAACTTATTGTTCTTGTGTACGGAGAACTACCAACTCACAAAACAATGTTGTTCATTTTTTACATTACCATCTCTAATAGTTGGTAATTGTAATAGAATATCTATTTTTATGACATTTATTATATATATGATATTTATGGTGTTTTTAAACATTTTTATTTATAATATTATTCCAACATTCATGCTTCACCTTTTGTTTAAATTCTATAACATCATATGTAGAAGTGTGAACTCTAGACTCTTCAAAGCGATGTGATTCATTCATAATATTCCAGGAATTTATTTGGTATGATTTTGTTGAAATTATATGAAATATATGACATAATAATTTTAATATAATTATATTATATAAATATATTCATATATTTAATTTATTTTCTTCTTTTCAATATGCGATGAAATAAAAACATTGTTCATGCATATGTACGACCTACCGTCTCGACGAATAGTGTATTCCATTTATTATATATTTATTTCATGGAGTATTATAAATTATTATATACTGAATATATGTAATATATAATTCATGTTTTATATTCTTTTAATAATTAAATCATGATTTATGTTAGAGGATCATGAATGAAAAGTCAATACTTGTATGATAAACAAAGAAGATATCACTTGAAACATTAATTTAACATATAACAATTAATAAATGGATAATATAAAAACATAAGAAAACCTTATATGGTATCATATATAATAATATGGTATTTAGTAGATTTATAATACACTTATATTTATTATACAATATTTTTTAATGTGAACAATGAATGTCAAGACTTAAGGTAAGGAAAATTTGTCAATGTTTTTTTTCATGAGATACATGTCATATTCCCATCTTTTTTGTTTTTTGAGGTATATATAATGACCTATGACATGATATTTGATTAATTTAATTTATTTAATGATATTAGATATTTTAATTGATGTTATTTTATCAGGGGATCATGATTCAAAATTTACTCATGTAGTATGGTAATCCCATCTATCTTTTTTATTTTCATGAGATACATGCCACATTTAGCACTCTCTTAATTTGTGTTCTATATATAATGATCTAACATAGGTTATATCATTAATTTAAATTAATTTATGATAATCAACGATTTGTTCAATATTATCCACTCATTCATTGGTGTGGTGTGTAAAATGTTCATGAATTTATTATATAATTCTTATAAATAAATTTACGTGCATTTACATATAAATTTTATGACATATCTTTGTTGTGGTTTATGGTTCTAATGTTTAAAAATCGGTAAGGGATTTATGTCCCACTTATATTTTTTTTCATACACATGCCTCCTAAACTACTTTTTTCTTCAAAATGGTGTATATAATACCCATGAATTTCTTTTATTAGTATTATATAGTATAATATGGTATTTTAATATCCACAAAATTTTATTTCCATGATGGTTCATACAATTATACTTTTTGTAATGTGATGAGTTTTTATTTCACAAACACATAAATATTTCAGGTTGTTTAGTTTTATGTCTCCATAAGGGAATATTTATCTTCCATGTCCATGTTTTAAGGAAAAATTCATAATTGTTTTACGATTCTCACATAGAGTCTTAAATTAATTTTTACCATTTTTAACATTTACTACACTTTTTTAAAGGAATATTTTTATCGTTTTCTAAATGAGGTACTTTGTGAATGTTTCAGAAAAAGTACAAAAGGATTGTTTTTTTAACCTATGATATAGGAAAAAAAATTTCCCCTAACATGATTCCTTAATTCATTGAATCTTCATTCATAATCATATAGGTTCATATTTTTCAATGTATTTTCAAAGAAAATGGTTTTAAATTTGTTTTTCATGCTTTTTTTATAAGGTTTCAAAGAAAATGGTTTTAAAAATGTTTTCAATATTATTTTATAGGTTTTCAATGAAAAAAGTTTTCAAATTTATTTTATACCTTATTTATAAGTTTTAAATGTATTTTCAATGAAAATGGGTTTCAAAAGTTTTATTTTTTAATGATCCTTTTTTAGAGATTAATGGGTATCCTATTCAAGAAATGATTTAATATACATTTAAAAAATTATCTCCATCCAAGAAAACATTATTTTATGTTACTTACATATTATTGGGGATATTAATCAATGATAGCATTCTTATTATTTATAGGAAAGTTTTATTTTTATCATTTATTGATATTTATGAAACCCATTTCTTTTCCATGGTATATGTTATGATGAAATTTTATTTATGAGACCCATTTCAATTCATATGTTCTGATATCAAGAATTATTTATGCTCTTGTGGAATGAATATGTATGGTTTCCAATATGTGATGTGTGGGACCTATATCTATCTCTAATTAATTGGGTAATGATAAATGTTTTATGAGCTCAAAGGGTACATGGGAGGGCATTCCAATCCTGAAACAAGAGGGTACGTGGGAGGGAATCATAAGCCTGAAAAATGAGGGTAAATGGTAGGGCATCCCAATACTGAAACTAGAGGGTACATCGGAGGGGATCCCATTCTTGAAATAAGAGGGTTCATGGGAGGGAATCCCATGACAAAAATAAGATGGTAAAAAAGAAGGCATCCCTATCCCTATGTAGGTACATAGGTCATTAGCTCAAGCCTAACATGTAAGAATGGTATTAGTAGGCATCCCTAAAACATGGTTTTTATATTGTTATATGTCATCCAAAATTCCACATCTTATTCTTATGTTATTCTTTCCTAGATTATTCTCTTGGATTCCTTATTATTAATGGCATACGAATTGAAAATATTTGTGCCTTGAGTCATGTTTATGATCTTTGGTATTCAGGGTATGTTATTTTAGTGATCATGACCATGTTCTCATACCATTATTTTGAGGTTATGCTTACACATTTCCTTTATTTACATTACTAAGTATTTGAGATGGCCACTTTTTTATGTTTCTCATACTCATGTTATGAAGAAAGGTTTTTAAGTGTAACTACTAAGGGGTAAGATCTTTCTGATAAATATTGAAGATATTTCTTTGAGTTAGAATATTTCATTCCATTTTATCAAATGAACTAATATAATTTGATTTTTGGGCATCTATTTGTGTAATTTATTATGTATTCCTCCAAAAATATGTAATGTATATATGCATAAATACTTGGATTCTATATATTTTTCTCGTGTTGGGCCTTAAAAAAATTAGTAAGCCTAAATATTAAGAAACCAAAAAGAGTATAGGATATACCATATCTTTAATGTGATTTATTTCATTAATATTTACATAAATATAAGATAATTCAATACAAAAGTATTGCGAGGCCTAGTGTTTTTGGGTAATTAGGTATATAACACAGGAACTTGAAATAACTATGCAATAACTTTATTTAAAAAATACATAACATTCCTTTAACATCTATTGGTCTTCTAATACAGTATATTATATCCTAGGAAAATAAATAAGAAATGGGTTAGTTATACATCCATGAAATGGAATAATCATATAATAAAATAATATAATATAGTATATCTGAGTCAAGGTAATAATAAGGTGATATAAATTGGTGAGAATCATAATCATGAATTACAAAAAATAACATAAGATGATAACATCATGACTCCATAGAATGTGGCCACATCATAAAGCCTGAAGAACATAGTTGAGTAATGAATTTTAGACTACTTACCTCAAGAACGGTGATGAATGATTTCCAATGGATATCCCAAATTTAAAGAAGATACATCAATAATATGATGAAGAACATAGTTCAGTAAAGAAGCCTTAATCCATTATTAATCAATACAAGATATCTTAAATTTATATCTAAATTCAAGAAGCTGAGATCTAGATTAGAAAAATAGATCTAGATCAAATAGTCAATAATCATCTTTTTATTATCAAGGAAGTAGGGAAGAAAAGAAAGGTAGATCAAAATGATAATAACACCCATATCTGGAGATGTGTATATGGTTATCGGTCAATGAAGGTGGTGCACGTAGGATTTTCTGCCCAAGGTGGAGGTGTCTGGATGACTTCCTGTTTATGGTGGAGGTGTTCAGAAGAGTTTTGGTCCATGGAAGAGACTCTAAAGAGAATATTTGGTCAGAAATAGTGGTACAAGGAGCACATACCACAATGGAAAGTGTCTGTGGAGGGTTTATGCAAAGACGATGATGTGTTTTTAAAAGCTTGGAATGATAATTACACTATGTGAATCCCCATTTCACTTCATGTAATTATTTTTAACTAATTTCCCACTTTTCTTGAGGAAATTCCATCAAACCATTAAAAACATTAATTAAAGATTACACGTGGTGCAATCTAATTACATGTGGTGTAATTCTGCACATGGTTTTATCTAACTACATGTGGGGTAATATTACACATTGTGTAATCTAATTACACATGGTGTAATTGAAATTTTTGACATGTAAAAACGTGGAGAAAACCACATATAGGGGGTGTAAATTTTTGAAGTTGTGAATTAATTCAAGAAGAGAATTAAATCGGGTGGTCTACCCAAAAAATCATTTCCATAATTGGTTCTATGATACATATATGTTCTATATCCAAAACTCAACTAAAAAAAGATGAGATCTTACAATCATAGTGGATATGAATAATATATCATATAAAATCAAGGGATAAGTAGAAGAATCAATATAAGTAAACAAATGGAATTGTGGAAAGAGACAAGATTAACAATACATGAAATAACTGGAATAATTGATATTAACATATGAAATATGATGATGATATTTCATGTATCGATAAATCTATGAAACATGTATACGAGAAGAATACAAGTATAGTAAACAAAAGTAAAATAAGAATCCAAAATCCATCCCCAACATTATGAGCTCTAACTTAGTCATCCTATAATAAATTTATTCTAATAAACAAGAAATCATGTATCCAAAGAAACTATCTTCCCTTTTCCAACACTTATATACATATAGTCTAATCAGGTACCAATGTCGCCCAAATATTATGTGAGATAATTATTTTTATGCAACTACTAATGGTTTCTAAAATATCTTGTTTATGTAATTAAAACTGAAACAATGTGAAAGCATGCATGTATAAAAGTAATTTTGTATAGTAACACAAATACTTTTGTACCTTCTTCATCCCTTAGCTAGTGTCTGAACCTGTAACTAGAGCATTAAATAATTAAGTTCAGTTTTATACACATAGGTCTTGTGAAGAAATACTATCATTGATGAAATATTAATAACTATCTAGGGTGAATAAGGAATCCATTATTTTAATTATAGTGAAGAGATTCCATGTTGATAACTTAGGAAACATATTTTGATATTAACAGGAAAGGGGTTCAAAGTAATAACCAAGGAAACTAATTCCTAGAGGATTTCCAACTCAATAACAACTACATATTGGATATGGAGTGAGAGTGTAATCCAAGGATCATCATCTGTGTAATTTCACTATTTTGTGATCTAACTGAGTCTAAGGAATACCTCAATGGAAAAATAGGACAATCTATGGCTAGGCCCAAGGATTTATCAAAGTAACCTCATGTCTGTAGGATCCATGTTAGATCCAAGGGTTCTATCAAAGGAATCCTATAATTGTAATGAAGGAACCTTGAAATGTCATACAACACTTACAGTAATATAGGATGATCGGTTTCAATGGTGGGTATTAACCAAGGAAACCAATGTCATTAAATCGTAATGGAATCCTTGAGCGCTCAAGGAATTACCTCAATAATTCATGGTGGGAATGAGTCAAACCACATCATATAATTATGAAAATCTTTTTATATATAATTTTAAAAATTACATTCAACTCATTTATTCAATTAGGATATATTATAACTATATCATTTAACATGTCTGTAGGGTCCTGAAAAGTCATCAATGGGAAGGAAAATACTCCTGCAAGTTGGGAGAAGCAAACATATAAATGTTGGATAGAAAATATGAGAAGAAATTCGATGAAATCAAATTTTGCAAAGTAACATATCCTTTATACATACTTATTATCAAGAAAAGTTCATAAAAGGCATAAAACATGAATCAAAAGTATGTGTATGACCTTCAGCATGTTGGCCCATGAGGTGTTGGATAGTGAATGAAGCTGTTTGCGGTGAATTTCCAGACATGAACCAAAGCCACTGCAAACCATTTTTACTGGTGAGAATCTGACAGAGGTATATCACACACACCATTCCTATGAAAAATGTGGTTCAAGGATGAGGGGAAGCCAGTGACATCCCACACCTCCACAAATCGTGGTTCACTATGTCATACGCGGGCTAGGATTCCTCCATAGTCTTCTGCAAAAGGTGTTGTGTGAGTTGCAGATACAACTTCCTTAGCACTCTATAAATGGACAGCAAGAGGAAATGATGAAAGAAGTATGAGGATGGGGAGAGATCTTTTGGATGGGTGAAAAGGGGTGAAGAACATAGAGGGTGCGGGAGAAATTTCGCCTGTACCCAAAACAGTTTTCGGGACTCCATCCCACACCAAAAGCAGTTCACAGATTCCTTCCTGTGAACCATATGTAGTTTTCTAACTCTATCCCATTAACAATTTATGGGTCACCCTTGATGGAAATCATTACCGTGAACTTTATTTGGAAGGTCCTCCGCAGCCGACCAGCGAACCAATAAAAATATATAATAAAAATGGATTGTGAATGCCTATTTATGGAAGACAATATGCAGACCCCCATATGTAGAAGATAGTACACAGACGATCCTTGTTGGTAATCTCTTCTGCGTACCATCCTACACAGCTAGATATGTCTGAATATCATCTTTCATGAGCGAAATAGTTTTTGGCCATCTCCTATATTAATGCTTCTATGTGGCCAGCTCATACACATACAACCCTATTCGAAAAATAGTTGGTTCCCATTGGTCCATTAAGTGAGGGATGCGACCCCCGCTCCCCTGCTCGGGCTCACTGTTGGGCTGTGGTGTCATCCCTCTGGGCTGGTCCATTTGCTACTGTCACTGACCCCCATGAAAAATGGTGACTGACTCCTCGATCTATTCAGGAATGGTCGATAACATTTTCCATTATTCATTATACCTCCAAAACATTCGTCCCTCAAAAACCATGAGAAGAGACATTCATCATGAACCTCTAGAAAACCCTATCACCTACCCCCTATGCCAGTTGGACCCAAAACTCCATGGACAATCACAGCCTAAATTTTTCTCAAATGTCCTGGCACATCCTTCCAATCTATCAAACTCTATGTCTCTGGTGATTCTGGATCCTCATAATCCTCATTGACTATCATAAGTGGGAGTCCATTGTCACAAGGATAACTCTACCTGACTATACACATCATTCCCCTGTGGATCTACATATGTTTCCCACAAAAAAGGCCTTCAAAAAGAGTTAAATTTGTCCTTACGAGAGTTCTTTCCAGCCTCTATATGCCTCAATGGATTCCATGCCCCATATCATTTCTTCTGATCTGATAATCCCTAGACTCACAGTTTATGCTTTGCATCCATCTCCTATTAGAGGCATATCAGAATATCCCAGTTTGATTATCGTTCAGATAATAATGGCTCCTACAAAAAAATGTTACAAACTCTATGACCTTAAACATTGAGTTATCGTCCTAACCATGCAACGCTAAACTGTATGGTATTAGTCCATGCAACACGACATTAAACTGTTATACCATTATCTAAGCTATATGACATTAAACTATTCTATACAAGGTGATTTCAGATCGTCCAAAACGTCCTTATCCATATGAAATGGATGGTGAGTATCTTGAGGACACCTCTACTTGACCATGAACATCATGCCCTAGAATCTCTTCATATGATGCCCACAAAAATGGATAGTCAACAAGAGACAAGTTCATCCTCAGGAAAGGCCTCTCTTATCTATATACACCCTATCAGTTTCCATACCTCATATCATTTCTCCTAATATGAAATCCCTTATAATAATGGTTTACACATTCCTCCCCTCTCATGTTTGAGGCACGTGAGAACATACAAACATGATTTTTCACCAGTTAATCATACTTTATATAACAAGTTGTCCCTATCGCATGACCCTAAACTGAAAGAACCGAAATACTCCAATCCACATGAAATTAAACTTTGATACCATCATCCATGATATATCACTTTAAATTTTAGTATACCTCATATGATGTTCTAGGGCCCTCCCACTGAGGTAAGTCACTAATCTAACTAGGCTAGGAAGTATGAACAGTAATGTCAGTTCTCGTTGAAATGATCATCATTACTCTCCCTTTCCCACAGTCACCCCGACCTAGTCAACTGTAGGTTATCCCTCTCCCAAAAATTGGAGAGGAAACATGTGGTTGGTGGGATCTCTTGAATCCACTTGTTTCTCACACCGATCATGACTCGCGTGGTCTCGTAGGTTTCTGACGATTACAACATCCACACATTTTAAAATATGAGAACTCTAATTCCTCATAAAACTAGGATACGTAGGATGAATACTCGAAGGCCTCAGTTCCAAAGGGTTCCCTCCCATAAAGGGTCCACCTAATCATGTCTCCTTAAACAGACATCTCCCATGAGTAAGCCCCCAATGATCTGAACTTTGATAAATAAGATTCATGGTAAAACCAAGATACATAGGATGCCTACTCTAAGGCCCGAGCACCAAAGGTGCCCTCCCATAAAGGGTCCACCCAATATTTTCTTTTTAAATGGGTAGCTCCCATGCATAAGCCCTAACATCTTGAGCTATTTGAAACCTGATTCATGATAAAACTATGATATGTAGGACTCCCACTCGAAGGCATGAGCTCTAAAGGGTGCCCTCCCATAAAGGGTCCACCCAATCATGTCTCCTTAAATGGGAAGCTCCCATGCGTTATCCTCAACGACCAGAACAATGAGAACTCTAAGTCATGATAAAACCAGGATGCATAGGACACTTAATGGACCACCCAAGATATAAAGGATTCCCATCCAAATGGGTTTACCCATCCATGTCCCCCAAATGGGAAGCACCCATGCCTAAGCCCCAGCAATTCTGAACTACGTGGGTTCTGATTCCTCCCTCGAGGATACATAGGAAACACATCTTCTGGGTCTGGTCCAAATATCAAGTCACCTTCCACCTGTGGAAGATGAAAAACTCCAGATATCCTTATTTTATGGATCATGTTAGTAGTACCTATATAGCATCAAATATACACATTCCTACAACGATCTCGAAAACCATGGGTAGCCTATAGACACACACTTCGGGAAAGAACCAAGGATTCACAAACATATGAACATGAATTAAATATTCAAGAGAGTCATGGAACATGAAATAATCATATCCCAGGAGGGTTAGGGGAGTATGAATTTTCATCCTCTAGAACAATGTAGTTTTCAAGTGTCATTGGTTGAATCATTAATCAACAAGCACTTACCTTTGGAATGAAGGCACAAGAATCATAGATACCAGGGTCATTGGTTGGATCTGGATCCACTAGAAAACCCATTGGATACCATATGAGAAATTTATATATGAGGAGGGCCAATTTCAAACATACATGTCCCCAACCAATCAATAACTGGGACCAACTGACCGTGGAATCTCATTCACAATGTGAAAGGGGTGAATAGCCCAATCCCTGTATGGTTAATCCAACCTTATTTTAACGTATAATGACACATGATGGGTCAAAAAAATGAAATGGGGAATTTTATAGGAAGTAATCTTTGGAAAAAGGGACGGGTGATGATCCTCATCGGACCATTTCACCACCACCTGAAATGCGCCACCTCGGAGGGGGAACAATGTCAAAATATTCAAGCCAATGCCTTTCATTTATTTGATAAAGAAATTTATAATGATACCATTCCATTCATTTAATTCATATTTAAATAACAGGGTTCATTCCACTTCCTTATATAATAAGTGTAAAGGGGTAATATGGATAGAAACCAAGAATTCAGTTATATTCAATTAGGCAAGTCATATATATATATATATAACATTATATCCATTTATAATTTAGATTGATTTATAAAACTAATGATCTTAAATTAGGTGGGTCATATGGAAGCAATATGGCACAATCCATTGATAAATTCTTTTTTCAAAATCCTTTTCATCAAGTAAGGATTAACATTAGGACATTCAAGCATGAGGCACACCCTAACAGTGTCCCAAAATGGTCAAAACACTAAAAACTGAAATATGGTACCTCACCCTATAGGTGGTGGTTGAAATGGTGGACTTAACCACCAAAAATAATTAACACATATGAAAAGGGTCTAAGATAACAATACTAACAACTATTATAAATTCAACAGATGACGCCCAATTAAATCTTTGTGATGGCACAATAATTTATAAAATGATGGAAATTGACAGTTGTGTTATCGAACACCTACCACATAATCATAATTGTCTCATCATCTAGTATCACACTCTATATCATCCAGGATGGTAGTTTAACTAAATAGAGGATCAATTCTCTAAAATGGGGGCATATGATCATGCATCTAAATTATATCATTGATCAGAAGAAGAATGAATAAAGGTTCAAAATTGAATGAAGAATGTAGTTGTGTCTATTCAACAAGACAGATGATGATTGATTTAGAATCCAAAATGATGATCGACCACAAAATCTAAAATAGTAATCTTTTTTCTTATAAAAAAGTTGAAATTGGGTGTTATGTCCACTAGAAAAAAATGGAGATAGGGGTGAGTTTAAGGATATATTAAGTGGAAAATAGTAATTTTACCAAAAAATATGCTTCTAAAAGTTTGGTCACACTGATTGAACAAAACGTGTGAAAATCGTGCATGAAGAACTATAGGATATTGAATACTTCAAGGTTAGGATGTATGATTTGAGAAACCAAGAATGAACCCTGAAAAATTACACAGTCAATATTTCCAAAATTCTTGCACCGTCATTTGGCCCACATTTCATGGTTTCCTAAAGACAAGCTCCCTCCTACTTCTCATTTTATAGCCCTACACTATTAATACTAACCATCTGTCCTTCTCTATGCGATTTAATATAACAATGAGAAATGATTTTTTCTCCCAATCATCCAGGTTATATCCTCCAAACAAGACTTTAACACCCACGAGTCTGTCGCTAACTTATTAGACATTCATATTAGGTTTATAAAATAAAATTAGAATAAAATTTAAAGGATATGTACATATGTGAAACTTCAGGTTTTTACACCCTTCCAGCAGTGGTAGAACGTCATTTGAGAATAACTCAGGCTAATGCGCATGTATATCAGCCTCCCGCTCCTAAGACTCACCATGTAAATGGATTTGATACCATAGAACCCATACAAAAGGGACATAGAAGCCTTTGAGATCCTACTTGATCTGATCAATGATGCATATGGGATACTACTCAAAATAAGCATCATCATCTACCTCAAAATCCCTAGGATTAAAAGTATGAGACATCTCAGTATGGTAATGGGGAAGCTATGAAATTTGAAAGATGTCATGAGTCATGGACCATGTATAACTACCATTCCTACTTCAATCTGAAACATAGATGAAATAAATAACCTACCTAATGAAGCCTCATGTAGAGGCATTGGAATTGTTGACTGATAGAATTGTTTTTAGGAAAAATCCATGAGAGATTTATTCTTCTCCCAAGAACCACAAAAATCATACCAGCATTCTCAAAGAATGTATTACAACTCTTGTATAGTATCCTCTGATTGGACACCAGTTTGAGGGTAAAATGATGTTCTTAGAAGAAACTACGTACATAGAGGAATCTATTTCCTATGAAAGAACCTCAATGTGAAATGGGAATCCCTATATAAAATTATAATATTAGAGACACCATATAGTTTTATAATATCATGGACATATAGTCATCCTAGATCATCAACTGAGGAATTATCCCAGATCGAACACAAGTGGGCTACCTTCATCTGTCAATTCACGACTACCCGAACTACATCACAACCTTAAGGATACATTGGTAAGACAACCAAAAAATACATTGAAACATATTCGAATTTCTATTCCAAGAATGATAGTGTATATAAAAATCTAGAAGGCCACTAGTGCTCCACATTCACCTACTAACAGGTAGAGAACCTAGTAATAAATCATAAATTCTAATGTTTTATCCCTTTCCATAAGTCCTTATGGTGAATTTCATGATATATCTTGGAGATACCTAGGTCTACTTCTCACTGAGAAGAATGAAAATATCTCATCAGTTCCTCTATCATTCCATTCGGACCCCAGATATTCTAATGTATACACAGTATTTCATCTACATTGATAGATCAATCCGTAGGCAGGCCCTTACTAGAAATACTCTATCAAAGGACCAAACCATGAGGATTTAAAAACAACCTTTTATTCGGCCTATCAGGAGTTATTTGGTAAATGCTAAGGATTGAATAAATATCTTATTGTTAACACCATGAAACTACATTTGTATATCATAATTAGGGTCAAAAAATTTCAATTTATTACTAGCCTCTTGAATGGATTGAGGATAAGTTTTCTAGATCTGTGTTTCAATTACATCATTTCATTTTCCATGATTATAAAAAAATGAAATAGTCAGAACACTGTAGGTATAAAACCCATAGTATTTTTATGATAATCAATTTATACTTCTCAATTATATGTTTAAGGCCCTTGTTGTTTTTATGCCACACAATGCACTCTCCCATCAGATAATTCCTCCATCAATGCCCGACATGAGCAATTTATATAATATTAGGGTCATGCGTTGGGTAACTAATCTCATGAGGTTTCAACTGTAGATACCAGTACAAAATGAATCCATTCTCTTGTATCATTACAACACCTAACCCGATGCATTATTCATCACAAAAAACTATATATCTTCTTCTAGGATATAGAAGAATCCAAATCAGTGCTAAAGTAAGATATCTTATCAACTCTTGAAAGTCCTTATCACATGATTATGACCATAATTACTTCACAACCTTCTCGGTCAGACCAATAATAATTTGTACCTAGTAATGACAATTCAAATATAAAATTCTATTAATATCCATGTAGCCCCATGAATCCTCTATATATCAAGAGTGTGCTTGGGATTCTCTAAACAAACAACATCACCTGCCTTCTCTAGGTCAATGGATATTCATGATTATGATATAAAATGACCAAATAAGTAAAACTAGTTGATCCATAAATGGAACATGGAGAGCCTAGAATATAAATACTTCTCTATTAGTGTATCCCTGATTATGTCAATATATTTGGAATGGTCTCTCTGAGTTTCAGAACACACAAATATTTCTATAAAAATAAATAATAATGGAATATTGATTGGAGTGAAAAAACCTATTAATCAAAGTCATGGAAATAGTGTGTATATTGGTAATACTAAATGACATATCGAGATACCCATATAGACCATGTTGACATCATAAATCCATACTTGTTATTTCTGAAGGCATGAGTCACACCTGATGATAACCCAATCACATGTTAATATTTGAGAACACTCTATCCCCTTGGATATATATGAAGATATAATCTATTCAAGAAAAGGAATAACATTTCTCTACTAGAATATGGATCAATAATAAGTAGTTGAACCATTACTATGGGTACCATCAACCTTCTTAGTGAAAAGGATTGGTGAACCCCAAGATGAACTGTTCGGTCTCATAAAATCATTAGACACTAAATACTAAAACTGTATATTGTGGTCCTAGATATAAGTAGGTGACATACTGTATAATGGAATAGTTACTAGAGATTATCCTTGAATAAGATCGATTGTAAACTCTACCACTCTCTCGGCATGTAGTCTAGAAAAATTGTTGGAACAAACATCGCTAAAACGGTCTACTATGGGGGGAAAATTTGTCAGTAGAGACATTCATTCATCCGTGAAATGGTTAGAAATATGTTATGTCACTCGTTATATCCCAAGATTCTCTAATATTGATCAAATATCATGAACATATCAATACAAATTTTGAAGATAACTGCTACCTTCAGGTGATGTAAGCAATATTCTGTGGTGATAGTAGTCCACATAGATTTGATAGGGGACCGTTCCATCCCATGGGTGACATCAAAGCCTATTATCTCAATGATGTAGAGGTCCCATAATAAAATCAAATTTCCTACCTAAATGTTTAAGTCCTTTCATTTGACTGTACACTATAACAACACACCCAAGAGTGTCTCTAGGGTCATATCCCCACATATGTACTGAATTCCCAGCCAATGACTTTACATGGTCGATATGAGATAAAGGAGTGATAGTGAACTATATTTAATGAAGAAGAGAAGATATTAATGTATAATAGAATATTACCTATTAATTTAGATGTTACAACAGTTTGATCCATGGGTACCACTATAAAGAATGCAACTAGCCTGATCCATGACCCTAAGCTATAGCTAGACTACCCTAAGCTGGTCTGTTAGGCTGGAATGGATTTCTAGAGGTCCTACTACCACAACCACGATATCATCCTCTTCATGTTCAGCATGTTCTACTCAAGATTCCCACCTGACATGATGTAACTGATCTTCATCTTAATTGTAGATTGGATGTATGACCTCTTCTTCTAGAAATTGGTGGAATGGACCAAAAAACCACTATAGATGACCCATCTGGTGGAAAGAATGATGCTCAAGTGGGTATTTATCAATTTTTTGTTTCACATGCCCCTATTCTCCACACAGATAGCGTAAAAAAGAGCTTAAAATGTGGATACTATGTCCTCCACTAATATGATGATAATACTCAAGGATATGATCCTAACTATTGGAAGAACTAATTCTCTATGTTGACACTGAACATCAATGCCGGGTAATAAAAACATCCGTCATGCTTAGTGATAAGATCATGATTTATGATCTCAGAAAATGTGAAATAGTGAATGAAATTCCAATGTAAGAATATGACATAAATGATCCCATTCTCAAACATTATCACTTGCGATAGATCATCATTGTTAAGAATTCATGTGAAACATTGTAGCTTTGTAAAACTTTCTAAATAGTATATGAACGAAATAACTCACTTATACATGTGTAAAAAATTTATGGTTAAATAAGTTCTCAGTGTATAAGGGATAAATTAATCAATGATGGATGTTTGGAACTCTAACAAGGACATTCCCTAATGTTGACCAGCATCAATAATCACATCTCACTAGCTCTTGATGGAATCACGCAACAGGTAGGGGGAAATCCTACCCCTCCTTTCTAGAAGTGTCTATGAATGCTCGACGAGAGAATTAATGGCCAAGAGACAATACATAGTAGATTGAGCACCATAGTCCTATGATAATTTAAAAGTTGTTTTTTCAAGAACTCACGTGTTAGATCATACATCGTAGGTGCATATCATGGAGAACCCCACAAAGACTGCATCAAATGTAGGAAACCCTCTCAAAGCTAAGAATCAGTTCTTAGTTCAAGAATATATGGTTGTAATAATTCATGAATCAATGCTTGATCATTCCCCCCACATCCATATCATGGTCATCATCACAATAATAGTGCATGACTAGAGGGTATCATGGTGTAATGGCTATACAAATGCAAAGAATATGCATCTAAATAAATATTCTAGTACATAGAGAATCAATAACACATGTAGAATCATAAGAATAAAGGATCAGTACCCAACATAATACACCAAATACCCCCTTAAATGGCTTAGGTATTGGTAAGTGTTCAATATCTTATTTATATCAGTTCGAGAATATAGAGGTTCAACTGTAATTTATAGATCGAAAAAATCATTAAATTACACATAGCCAATTTAGTTACTAGATATCATTTCATTTGTATTTTGTAATTCCCATTTTATGATAATAAGTTATTTTATAAATACTTCTAGGTTATATTAAATAAATTTTCATCTATATTTTATAAAGTATCCTAAAAAATATAAATATAAGTAAACACCCATTCAATTAGATTCCTTACCATTTAGATTGAGCCTTAGAATGTAATGGGAAAATTTAGATGACATGATTATAATAAATTACTCCTTATAATTTTTCACAAACCATACACCTTGTATATTGAAATGGGTATTCATGTAATCACAACCATACCGTTTCTCATGTAACCAGTGGTGTAGAGATTAAACGGTTTGAAATTGGCATATTTCAGATGTCAACATGATTTTTTACAATAAAAAACTATTTAGATTGACGATAAAATATTAAATGAAAAATTTATTTTACCTATAAAATAAATTTTTAGGACATGAATATATAAAAACCATGGATCACATAAAAAATCACACGCAACACATGAAACACATGAAATGAAATGCACCGATATGGCTTAGAATACACCTGGAATTTGAATCTTGGGTGCCTATAATGATGTATTTTACAATGCCCATTATTGTGCCAGGCTACAATAGAATATGCATAATGCATTAAAATTAACACAATTAATGTGTAGAACACAATGGTGAAGGTATATCAACTATAATAAGAAAAAATCAGAAAAATAATTTCACATTCCCATGAAACTTGTCATTTAACCCAAACATTGTAACACCCCGAGATTTTATGAAAAGTATTCTTTTTAATTTCACTAATGTCTTGTGTTGTACGCTACACCAAAACGAGCTTGCACAACACGCATCCTTGACTTTCCTTGCATTATACGCAATCACGACCTTCCTCGATAGCGTGTGTAGTACGTAATACTGAGTTTCATTAAACAACGATATGCTATTAAAATATTATTAAAACTAGCGGTTATGAATAGTAATAACCACCTTTTAAAATTTTAGAAATTTTAGCTCTCAAAGTGGACTTCATTTTTGGATTCAGAATATCGAATTTAGCCTAGGGTGAAATTTTGGTACTTTTCGGATAACTTTCATATTTTGATGAATAGTGAAAATTACTAAATTATAATTAAAAACAACTTTTTTAATAGAAATAATTAATAGTGATAAATTATTAATTTGAGTGGTTTTAATTTATATTTAGAATATATTTTTACAATTCAATACAATTTTGGTCATTGGATGTAATTTCACATTTACACCAGACATAAACAAGTGTTAATCTTTTGATAGTTATTATCTCTTAAAAACACGCTATTTGTTGTGACATCGGAAATTAATTATAAAATTAATTAATGCAACTTATATGTTGGGAATTTTGTAAAATATAAATCATTTTGGAATTCGGAATATCAATTATAGCTTAGGGTGAAATTTTGGCATTTTTCTGAAAAACTTCAATTTTTGATGAATAGCGAAACTACTAAGTGGAAGTTAAAAAAATTATTTTTTTCATAAATCTTAATTTTACCGCTTCTGTGAATGGAATTTCAAAAATCCGAGAGACACGGTTGATGTCAGTAAGTAAAATGTGGTTCAATGAGATGAAAATAATTTTTGGTGAATAGTAACTTTTTACTTTTTTTTACCACGGTTAAAAGTAAATAGGGTAATTAAGGGTAAAAATGATATTAATATTATCCTAACACATGTCCTAATCCTATTGGACAAGGGTATCTCGACCAAAAACAACCTTAAGTTTAAAATATTATCATTTAGGCCCACTTGGATTAGATTAGGACATTTATTATTATTTAATTCAAAGAAGAGTTAAAAGAGTTAAAATCAAAGTTTATTTACTAAAACATTTTTAATATAGGGTTATACATAAGATAAATTCAATTGTAAATATTCATTAGAAAGATAAAAATATTTACTACATAATGGTAGTTTATTTGTAATTTTTAGAGATCAAATAAGTTAATTTATTTATGATACAAAGATGATGCTGTAATTATCTTATTAATGAAATATTGACATAATTGATGTTATAAATACCAAAATAAATTTAATTTGAAACTTTTTATGAATCCCACTAATTTTCTAGGTTACTATGATATATTAGTGTTGATCTAATAAACTTGGTTTGAACATATAATTCTGTTATGACTTTCACAAAAATCATATATCAAATAGTCCCAAAATTGACACAAAATTGTTTTTAAATCAAATATTATATTATTAATTGTTATTTTATTACTAAAAATCTAAGGTTCGGCCAAATTACTTAGATAAGGATATATATATTAATAATAAACAATTTGGGGTTCCTTTGTCATGTTATAGTAAGCGTATTAACCATATAGTGTAAGAAAACAAAAAGACACGGTAAAAGTTAAATTATTTAACTTAGAGTTAAATCTAATTGATAAGGTTAAAATAATAACCTAAACTTGTCTAAATCCTATTTGATGATAGGCTTTCTACCCATCCCCACTTTAGCTTCGAAATAAGACCCTTTGGAACCATTATAAACCGATTTTGACTTTAATATAAAATAATATTTTGAGATATTCCTAAGGTGCCCCTCTCCTCCCTTATAAAAGGGCACCTCCTCCCCCTCCTCCTCACACCAATTTGAGCACTCAAGCTCGGCCAACCCCTGAAAAAATCCCTTCTCCACTTCCCTAGAATAATCCTAGAGGTCCTGGTCTTCTTTAAAGACCAATCTTAGTTCCCTAAGTGGATGATTCAAAGAGGCGTTTCAAAGAAGAGGTAATATCCATTACCAATCTTTTCAATTTCTTTCTTCTTCAACTTTTTCTTATTTAGTTGTTTCATGATAAAGTAATAACATCAGTATTACTTACATACTGATATGTTATTATAAATATGAAACAACTCTAATTAACCTTCTATCCATCCTACGGAAAAAGGAAATCACCACGCGTGCGTACGTACGGAATACCGTCTCCATGCCGTGGTGTAATCTATTTTCCGCCACCACATTAATTGGATGGGTATAATGGTTTAATGAGTAACTATATATGATTATTATAAAGTGATATTGATACTGAAATAGTATACAAACACTTCAACACAATTCCACGACCATGGGAACGATATCATCGCTCGTGCGTACGTACGGACTACCGTCTCCACGACGCGATGAGATTCATTCTCAATGATTAACCATTCATGAATGATTATAAAGTATATATAATAAGTACTAATGAAATATATGAAATAATAATGATACTGGATTTATTTATATTTATATGTATGTCATCTACTTAATTCCATTCAATTCAATAAGGAAACGAAAACAGCGTTCATGCGTACGTACGGACTACCGTCTCCATGAACGGTGTATCTCATTCCATTTATCAATATATTATATATATGTATATTCTGAATATATATTATATTTAAATCATGTTTTACATTCTGGATATAAGTAATCATGATACAAGTAATCATATTAATAATTACAAGTTAAAAACACGAACGAAAAATGAGACGATTTTACCCAAAACGCTACTTTAACATGAATTTACAAAAGAACGGGTAATATAAAGTCATAAGTGGACCATATATGATATAATAACAATGCATATGATTCTGGAATAAGTCAATAACATGATTTGAATCATTATACAGGAGGTTGGGACACTTACAAAGCAAGTCAGACCTAAGGTAAGGGAAATATCACAATCTCATTTTTATCCGAGATTGTTTATACTTTGGCATTTACTGGGGTGTATTTTATCATCCACATCCATGTTTCCTCAATATGTAATATTTATATCCTTATACAATAGTTTATATTCAATTTTACCCTTCCGTAAATTTTTAATAAAGGATATGAAAGGAATCTTTTGTCGTTTTTCGTACGAGGTACTTTTTTGACTTTTCCGACAAAAGTACGAGAAGAATGTTTTTTTAAACTTATATGGAATGAATGGATTTTTTTTAAAACATTATTTCCAAGAAGCTTAATTTACAAGTTTCCAAGTTTATTTTTAATCAACTTCTTTTAGTTTAAAATTTTATGACATGTTAAGAAAGGAAACGTGTTTTTGAAGAAGAAAGGATATTTTCCTCAAGAATAGAGTTCAAGTGTTTTATCAAAATTATTTTCCATCTAAGAAAATAAAGGGCTCTGTTTCTATCAATATTTTTACATTGATTTGACTATGTTGTGATGGAATTATGTTTATGAATTCCTTTATCTTATATGAATGGTTTTATGATGTCATGTTGTTTAAGAATCCCATTTTTATTACATGGGTTATGCTTTGATGTATGGTTTATGATTTTGTGGCACACATAAGAATGGTATCATTATGAGATGGGTGGGACCTATATCTCCCTCCAATGCATTGGGTAAAGATTTTATATCTCATGAGATAGAAATGGCTGGAACGGTAGGTTATACCGGTTCAGAGAAACAGGACTGAAACGAGGGTGACTCGGTTCAGAAAGGGACTTTGTCCACTAAGATAGTCTTGGTAATGAGTCTTTACTAACAAGAAATGATTCTCTATGATTATGTGTGAATGCCACAATGTTTCATATTTTAAGTTATGATTATTGGGATTTCATTTCACTACTATGATTTATCCCATGTTATGAAATTATGCTCTCTTTTGCAGGTTGAGATTTCTAAAAGTTACGTTCTTATGAATATGATGTGATTGATTTATCTTTTGTTTACCCTTACTGAGCATTCAAGCTCTCCCTTTTATGTTTTCTTTTCCCCAGGATATAAAGAAAGGTTTTAGGTACAAAAAAAGGGAAGATCTTTATGGGAGATATTGAAGATCTTTCACCACGATTAGAAGATTACGTTCCGAGTTTCCAAAGACACTAAACTATTACGATCCTTATGTGTGTGTTTTTTTTATGTACTAAGTATTCCGCAAAAGTAATGTAATGTCCATGTAACTCAAGCTTCGGGTCTCTACAGTTGGTATCTGAGGAAAGGTTTAGTCAACCTTTGGAAACTAGGATGCGAGAACTTTAGTGAGATCCCTAGAGATATTTCTAAGGTATGTCTAGGGATGTCCCTAAGGTTAAGTATACGTATAGGTTATAGTACTAGAACTACGCTAACGATAATAGAATTAAACCTAAGATGTTAGATATTGAAGGTACTCCCCCTTTATTATGTTGTTTCCCCTAGCATGATTTTTGCCTCTCACACTATTCTTTTTGGGTTTTAGACGATGGCTGGAACCCGAAGGAACCGTGTTGATCAATGCAATGGACAATGCAATGATTGTCCTCCTGAACAAACAAATGTTATGGGAGATGGAGTGAAAAATCTTATTGCTATACTTACACAAGCTATGAATCATTCTGGACTTCCAAATGAGCAGAGAAGGGAACAATATTCTATTGAGTCCTTCATGAGGCAACGTCCACCTTCTTTTAGTGGGTCTTCTGATCCACTTGTTGCTGAACAATGTATCAGTACTACTGAAAAAATATTTTCAGTTCTTCAATGTTCTGAACATGATAAATTCATCTTAGCAGTATATCGTTTGGAAGGTGAAGCTGATCAATGGTGGAATATTATCAAGAATACGAGGCCAAGAGATGAAATTGAGTCCATGGAATGGGATGAGTTCAAGAACTTATTTTTCAATAAGTACTTCCCTCGTATTCTTCGAACAAAGATGGAGAAGGAGTTTCTTGAACTAAAGCAAAAGGATGATGAATCTGTTGGTATATACGAAGCAAATATTACAAGACTTGCAAGGTATGCATCTGGCATTATCATCCAACCTGAAAGTAAAGTTGATCGATTTTTCAGTGGGTTAAAACCAAGTCTTCGAAGGGCATTAGCTATAAGAGACTTCAGTAGCTATGAAGAAATTGTGCGTTGTGCTATCAAGGTAGAAATGGAAGTTGGTGTTAGATATCCATCTCATGGTTTTGACAAAAAACGAAAGATGGAGTTCAAGGAGAAATCTCATAATAATGGTGAAAAGAAGATGAATGTTTCCTTATTCACAAAGTGTGGAAAGAAGCATGGTGGAGATTGTCTTAAGGGACTAGAAAATGTTTTAAGTGTGGAAAAGAAGGTCATCGAGCAGCTGAGTGTCGAAGTAATGGAAAAAAGGATTCTAATGATGTGAATAAAGAAAACACTACAGAGAACGCACCACCAACACTTCAATGCTTCAAGTGCAAGGAAATGGGGCATTATGCTAATAAATGCCCTAATCCAAGGGTTAGTGATGATCAACATGAGCAACCACTGAAGGCAAAGGACAAAGGGAAGTCACATGCGATCACTATTGGCGATGTTGAATATGACAATGATGTGGTGGAATGATTAAGTGTTTATGTAATTGGATTCCAAAATAATGTTGTATCATGGAGTATTGGAATATTTATGTATTGGTCTAATGTGGTATTCAAAGTGATTGAGATATTATGCGCATAATGAAGGGAAAACGAGAAAATGAAATGTTTAACAGTATTCATGAGCTCATGATTGATATAAGGACTAAGTGATATCATGGTTTGAGTATATAGAATTTTGAGGATTTTGGTATGTGGAAGGTGTTAACTTTTAACTGCATTCATGTTTTCACTAAGGTATTCAAGAGAATACATGATTAAGGACTTTGAATGTTTGGAATGGGACCAACAAAACATATCTTATGATATATGGGGATCGACGGTGGTATTAAATCTCTGGTAATCATTTTCACTATGTTATGAGAGTGGACTGCAGTATTATGGATAAGCCTAAAGATTGGAATGGATTATGTTGGACATAAGTTAGTATTGTTTAAGGATAGAATTTTTTTTCGATATTATTGATGGGATGTTATAGTAATATAGTTTTAGAAAAAGGACAACCTGCAGGACGGGCGACAGCCCATCGCGTCGGACAAGGCTGTGGAAATCGAACCCACAACCGAACTGCGACAGGCCTTTATCGCCTACCACTGGACTACAGGAAGTCCCTGTTTAGTAGAAACTAGTTTTATTATATTAAGCTGTATGATATATGATGTATAAGTCCATTTTAGGAACCATATATGATTAATCTCACTATAGATCGACTTATGTATATAATTTTTGCTAACCTTTTGTTTGAGACAGATGGAATGACCCATCATTCTATCACATGATCTGATAACACTTCACGAATAAAAAATTCAACTTCATTTATTTAAGAGATGAAGTGGAAATTGTTCAAGGCACGAACAACAGTGAGATTGTACCAAAATAAAGTAAGTATTTATTCTAATTCAAATTTTCAACTTTAGGGAAATGATCTTGAAAACCAAAAATGTTGTCCTAGTGATCTTATATCTGATGAATCAGATGGTACCTTAGATCGTCACAAATTTATGGCTTTGTGATTGCTGGATTTTCCATAGCCATGTTCTCTACCACTCCCCATCAGAACATGATGGTTAGATTTCTCTTCCATATCCATATTTTCACCTATGTGGAAACCCATTGATTAGTTTATTTGGGTAACCGTTAAGTTTCATACTTTTGTTTTTAAAGATTGGTTTTGGTATTCCTTTTTACGATGTGGGTTTCTATTAAAGAAACTTTCGAATAGTAAACCATTTATAACACCGACGAATTTCGAGGGCGAAATTCATTTTAAGGGGGGTAGAATGTAACACCCCGAGATTTTATGAAAAGTATTCTTTTTAATTTCACTAATGTCTTGTGTTGTACGCTATACCAAAAGGAGCTTTCACAACACGCATCCTTGACTTGTCTTTCATTACACGCAATTGCGACCTTCCTCGATAGCGTGTGTAGTACATAATACTGAGTTTCATTAAACAACGATATGCTATTAAAATATTATTAAAACTAGCCGTTATGAATAGTAATAACCACCTTTTAAAATTTTAGAAATTTTAGCTCTCAAAGTGGACTTTATTTTTGGATTCGGAATATCGAATTTAGCTTAGGGTGAAATTTTGGTACTTTTCGGATAACTTTCATATTTTGATGAATAGTGAAAATTACTAAATTATAATTAAAAACAACTTTTTTAATCGAAATAATTAATAGTGATAAATTATTAATTTTAGTGGTTTTAATGTATATTTAGAATATATTTTTACAATTCAATACAATTTTGGTCATTGGTTGTAATTTCACATTTACACCAGACATAAACAAGTGTTAATCTTTTGATAGTTATTATCTCTTAAAAACACGCTATTTGTTGTGACAGCGGAAATTAATTATAAAATTAATTAATGCAACTTATATGTTGGGAATTTTGTAAAATAGAAATCATTTTGGAATTCGGAATATCAATTATAGCTTAGGGTGAAATTTTGGCATTTTTCTGAAAAACTTCAATTTTTGATGAATAGCGAAACTACTAAGTGGAAGTTAAAAAAATTAATTTTTTCATAAATATTAATTTTACCACTTCTGTGAATGGAATTTAAAAAATCCTAGAGACACGGTTGATGTCAGTAAGTAAAATGTGGTTCAATGAGATGAAAATAATTTTTGGTGAATAGTAACTTTTTACTTTTTTTACCACGGTTAAAAGTAAATAGGGTAATTAAGGGTAAAAATGATATTAATATTACCCTAACACATGTACTAATCCTATTGGACAAGTGTATCTCGACCAAAAACAACCTTAAGTGTAAAATATTATCATTTAGGCTCACTTGGATTAGATTAGGACATTTATTATTATTTAATTCAAAGAAGAGTTAAAAGAGTTAAAATCAAAGTTTATTTACTAAACCATTTTTAATATAGGGTTATACATAAGATATATTCAATTGTAAATATTCATTAGGAAGATAAAAAGATATCCTACATAATGGTAGTTTATTTGTAATTTTTATAGATCAAATAATTTAATTTATTTATGACACAAAGATGATGCTGTAATTATCTTATTAATGAAATATTGACATAATTGATGTTATAAATACCAAACTAAATTTAATTTGAGACTTTTTATGAATCCCACTAATTTTCTAGGTTACTATGATATATTATTGTTGATATAATCAAATTGGTTCGAACATATAATTCTGTTATGACTTTCAAAAAAATCATATATCAAATAGTGTCCAAATTGACACAAAATAGTTTTTAAATCAAATATTATATTATTAATTGTTATTTTATTCCTAAAAATCAAAGGCTCGGCCAAATGACTTAGATAAGGATATATATATTAATAATAAACAATTTGGGGTTCGTTTGGCATGTTATAGTAAGTGTATTAACCAAATAGTGTAAGAAAACAAAAAGACACGGTAAAAGTTAAATTATTTAACTTAGAGTTAAATCTAATTGATAAGGTTAAAATAATAACCTAAACTTGTCTAAATCCTATTGGATGATAGGATTGCGACCCATACCCACTTTAGCTTCGAAATAAGACCCTTTGGAACCATTATAAACCGATTTTGACTTTAATATAAAATAATATTTTGAGATATTCCTAAGGTGCCCCTCTCCTCCCTTATAAAAGGGCACCTCCTCCCCCTCCTCCTCACACCAATTTGAGCACTCAAGCTCGGCCAACCCCTGCCAAAATCCCTTATCCACTTCCCTAGAATAATCCTAGAGGTCCTGGTCTTCTTCAAAGACCAATATTAGTTCCCTAAGTGGAGGATTCAAAGAGGCGTTTCAAAGAAGAGTTAATATCCATTACCGATCTTTTCAATTTCTTTCTTCTTCAACTTCTTCTTATTTAGTTGTTTCATGATAAAGTAATAACATCAGTATTACTTACATACTGATATGTTATTATAAATATGAAACAACTCTAATTAACCTCTTATCCATCCTATGGAAAAAGGAAATCACCGCGCGTGCGTACGTACGGAATACCGTCTCCACGCCGTGGTGTAATCTATTTTCCGCCACCACATTAATTGGATGGGTATAATGGTTTAATGAGTAACTATATATGATTATTATAAAGTGATATTGATACTGAAATAGTATACAAACACTTCAACACAATTCCACGACCATGGGAACGATATCATCGCTCGTGCGTACGTACGGACTACCGTCTCCACGATGCGATGAGATTCATTCTCAATGATTAACCATTCATGAATGATTATAAAGTATATATAATAAGTACTAATGAAATATATGACATAATAATGATACTGTATTTATTTATATTTATATGTATTTCATCTACTTAATTCCATTCAATTCAATAAGGAAACGAAAACAACGTTCATGCGTACGTACGGACTACCGTCTCCATGAACGGTGTATCTCATTCCATTTATCAATATATTATATATATGTACATTCTGAATATATATTATATATAAATCATGTTTTACATTCTGGATAAAAGTAATCATTATCCAAGTAATCATATTAATAATTACAAGTTAAAAACACGAACGACAAATGAGACGATTTTACCCAAAACGCTACTTTAACATGAATTTACAAAAGAACGGGTAATATAAAGTCATAAGTGGACCATATATGATATAATAACAATGAATATGATTCTGGAATAAGTCAATAACATGATTTAAATCATTATACAGGAGGTTGGGACACTTACAAATCAAGTCAGACCTAAGGTAAGGGAAATATCACAATCTCATTTTTATCCGAGATTGTTTATACTTTGGCATTTACTGGGGTGTATTTTATCATCCACATCCATGTTTCCTCAATATGTAATATTTATATCCTTATACAATAGTTTATATTCAATTTTACCCTTCGGTAAATTTTTAGTAAAGGATATGAAAGGAATCTTTTGTCGTTTTTCGTACGAGGTACTTTTTTGACTTTTCCGACAAAAGTACGAGAAGAATGTTTTTTTAACCTTATATGGCATGAATGGAGTTTTTTTAACACATTATTTCCAAGAAGATAAATTTACAAGTTTCCAAGTTTATTTTTAATCAACTTCTTTTAGTTTAAAATTTTATGACATGTTAAGAAAGGAAAAGTGTTTTTGAAGAAGAAAGGATATTTTCCTCAAGAATAGAGTTCAAGTGTTTTATCAAAATTATTTTCCATCTAAGAAAATAAAGGGTTCTGTTTCTATCCATATTTTTAAATTGATTTTACTATTTTGTGATGGAATTATGTTTATGAATTCCTTTATCTTATATGAATGGTTTTATGATGTCATGTTGTTTAAGAATCCCATTTTTATTACATGGGTTATGCTTTGATGTATGGTTTATGATTTTGTGGCACACATAAGAATGGTATCATTATGAGATGGGTGGGACCTATATCTACCTCCAATGAATTGGGTAAAGATTTTATATCTCATGAGATAGAAATGGCTGGAACGGTAGGTTATACCGGTTCAGTGAAACAGGACTGAAACGAGGGTGACTCGGTTCAGAAAGGGACTTTGTCCACTAAGATAGTCTTGGCAATGAGTCTTGACTAATAAGAAATGATTATCTATGATTATGTGTGAATGCCACAATGTTTCATATTTTGAGTTATGATTATTGGGATTTCATTTCACTACTATGATTTATCCCATGTTATGAAATTATGCTCTCTTTTGCAGGTTGAGATTTCTAAAAGTTATGTTCTTATGAATATGATGTGATTGATTTATCTTTTGTTTACCCTTACTGAGCATTCGAGCTCACCCTTTTATGTTTTCTTTTCCCTAGTATATAAAAAAAGGTTTTAGGTACAAAAAAAGGGAAGATCTTTATGGGAGATATTTGAAGATCTTTCACCACGATTAGAAGATTACGTTCCGAGTTTCCAAAGACACTAAACTATTACGATCCTTGTGTGTGTGTTTTTTTATGTACTAAGTATTCCGCAAAAGTAATGTAATGTCCATGTAAGTCAAGCTTCGGGTCTCTACAAACATGAGTCAGATACACCCATGAAAATCCTACGAAAAAGTTTTAACATGTTCTTAATCTCCT